>CAMOHE010051363.1:0-30083 GCA_946598075.1 Artocarpus hirsutus
ATAATTATTAATGTGTACAATTATTAACTATACACATTCAAAACATTAAAATTCTTGCATCCTTAAACTTGGTGCTCACCATTTTTAATTTATGATATGGAGCTCATGATCACTATTGATCTAGGTTTCTCTTACTGAACTGTTATCATATAGGAATTTTTCACATGATCATAGTACGTTGAAAATTCCACTTTTGCCAAATAACATCATCTTTTGGCTCATGTATAAAATTAATAAATCATGAATTCTTGGTTTAGCACATTAAATAATTATTTTTAATTATTTTAATGTACTATTATAACATTACATTATTACATGTTTCATAAATAAAGCACATAATTTTGTGCATTCACAACATTAATTATTTCTAAGGTCTTACGGCTATTAAGACCTTTAAATTTGCGTGTTAATAAATGCTAAACTTGTACTTTCTTAAGTGCTTAGCTAAGTCATGAGGGAAAAACCCTCAATTAATCATAGCTATTAACGTTTGAATTTTTTGGGTCATTACACAAACTCCCTGTTACTCATTGTCCTTTTCAAAATCTCCCTTCCCTCGTCCAGCTTTTGCACTTCGCAGAGGCCCTTAAGCAGCGAATTATATGTGATCTTATTCGGCTTCAAGCCTCTACTAGTCATCTCCTTGAGAATAATCAAAGCCTCATCAATCTCTTGTTTCCCACAATACCCCCCTAATCAAGGTGGTATAAGTGACAACATTCGGATTCAAATCCACACTCTTCTTTTAACTCATGCCCTTCACCATATTTCATGCAATATCCACTTTCCCAGCTCTACACAATCCGTCGACGAGCGTACTGTACGTAAGGACAATGGGCTCACAGTTAAACCCCGACATTTCCTTGAAAAAATGGAAACGCTCATCCACCATGGAGTTCATACAGAACCCGCTAATCAAAACATTGAAAGTGAAAGTGTTCGACGCAACTCCATACATACCGAGCATTTCATCGAACAAATTCCAGGCCATATTAGATCCAAGCAAAGTCGATGAGAGACCATTTGTTAGAGTGTGGTGACCCGAATTTAGTTTGGTCCGATCCGAAAAGCTCGTGGTGCGAAAAATTGTGGTGAAAAACAAAAATGGGATTTTTTATGAGATCTGTGGTGGTAGCGGAGGGATCGGGGCCTCTGCGGTACGGATCGTCATTGTTGGGCCAGTTAGTTTATATTTTTTGCCCATAGGGTTTTGCATATACCTATTTATATGATGTATTGCGTTAGGGCTTGTTTTTATCGATTTTCGAGCCTCCATCGCATCTCCATTGTAATCTTTACGAGTTTAGTGACTTTCTTCTCTTCTGCCCGTGGTTTTTTCCGTTTTGGATTTCTACGTAAATTCTACGTGTTTTTGTTCTTTGTTTCTATCGCATTGATTTCGTAACACCATCAAACATAATAACAGAAGGAGAAATACCAACTTCATTTATTGTTGTGAAAAGCTTCATGGACTTTTGAAACAACCCAGCTTTGCCATAGTTCCTTATCAAGCCATTAAAAAAGCGATCTTCAAGCCTCACTTGCCCATTCAACATTTTTGCCGTCGAAAACAAAAAATTGCACACCTCATTTAAATTCCTTGCATGTTAAAGTATGATGACCTAAATTCAGTTTGGTCCAACCCAAAAAGCTCACAGTACAACACTTGTGATGAAAGAACAAATATGGGATTTTTTGTAAGATATGTGGTAGTAGCGAAGAGTACGAACATTTATGTTTTGAGTCGTTTAGTTTATGTTTTATGCCATTCGATTATATCACATATAATGGTTTTGTTTGTGCATATATATATATATATATGATGTATTGCGTTAGGGTTTAGGATTATCGACTTTTAGCCTCACTAATCGCTGTTGCCTTATAATCTTTTTCAAGTTTAGTGATTTTTTTCCTCTATCCATAGTTTTTTTCCCGTGTCAAGTTTCCATGTAAATTTGTGTATGTTCTTATTCTTTATTTCTATCGCATTATTTTCGTAATAAATGGTATCAGAGCGTGGTTTTGATCTCGATGATGGCAACAATGATGTATGACATTCCACTTTTAGATCACGACACTAGGTTTTATCTCTAGCAGGTTAAGATGTGGGCTATGTTAGCATAGATAGATTCAGAAGAAGCACTGTTAGGATTTGACAAGATGCTCTCATCATGGTCGACGAATAAGAAACAACGTAAGTATCAGAAGGCTTTAACCCAGATTCAATTTCATCTGTCAAATAAAATTTTGCAAGATGTTTTGAAGGAGAAGACCGCTGCTGCATTATGGTTGAAGTTGGAGCAGTTGTGTATAACAAAAAATCTCACCAATAAGCTACATCTAAAGTAGCGTTTGTATCTCCACAAGATGGCCAAAGGTATGTCTTTTGAAGAACACTTAACCATTTTTAAAGAAATTGTCTCTGAATTAGAAATGATGAAGAATACTTAGGGTTAATCCTACTGTGTTTACTACCTTCATCATATGCAACGTTTAGATAAACAATTTTGTATGGTCGGGATCCACTTACTCTAGATGAAGTTTATGATGTTTTGCTCTCCAAAGAAAAGATGATGCAGCTTGTGACTGAACCTACAGCTCAAGAAGAAGGCCTTGTTGTTTATTGTAGGACTCAGGAGAGGAGTTCTAGTTCTGGTGCTGATGTGAAGGGTAGATCGAAGTCTAAGCATAAGGCAAAGTCTGCAACTACTGCAAAAGAAAAGGAGACACATTAAGGTTAATTGCTATAAATTGCAAAATAAGAATAAGAAAGCTGCTTATAAAAAGGAAAGCAATAAAACAAAATAAACCCATAAAAAATTACAAAACATTCCGCCCATAAACCAGTTATGTTGAACCTACGCCAGGCATGTGGGGATGAACATAGATAAGTTTCAACCGTTGCCGCCCTTAGACCCTTTTTTGATTTTAATCATCAATAAAGATTATTTTTATTATCGTTTTAATTTTTTAGTTATTTTTATAACTAGGATTACCAAAACACCCCTAGTTTTAAAAATCTTTATCAATTTGCCATTGAAATTTTAACAAAAGGACTATTTTTGCTAACAGTTCATACTTTAGGAAAATGGATGTTACATTTTGATGTTTATTGGGACAAAATATTACAAAGGCTATAATTCATGAGAAATTTTTGTAATTAATTCTTTTTTTTTTAATTTTGGTAGGACAAGGTTTAAAGCACCATAGTCCCAATTGTGTGACAATCATCTAGTACAATCCAGAAAAATACAAAGAGAAATTTCAACCTCGTAGGAGCAAGAACACAAGCTTACAAGGGGAACCATTATAGAACTTCATATTCTCATCTACTATCTTTAATGATTTAAACTATAAACAGTATAAAGCTTTCACATACTATAGTAAAAAGCTACCGTGTAAAGTTCTTATATGCTACAATTTTCAAACCCAAACTGATGGTTTAACTGCTCTCTCAAACACCCTATAAATCCTTTAGTTCCTCTCATAAATAAAAGCATAAGACATATCGTCATTAGGTGTAATTCAGTAAACCCAAGAGATCTTTCAACTCTCTTGACGTATCAACATAGTAATCCTCGAGCCTTGATCCTAGGAAGGGTTATTTTTTATATCCTATATCTTTTGCATATTTTAGGCTTATAATAAAACTCAATTTGTCAATTTGAAAGCACCTTAGTTTAAGTTCTATTTAGCAATAATCTAGTACAATCTAGAGAGACATTTTAAAAGGAAGTTTACAATATTAGGATCACGCAAAATCTTTATCAAATTCCTAACCAGCGATGTCAATTTCAATGTTCGTTCATTGTTTTAGCCCAATATCTGCAAATATAAAGCGAAGATCATCCCAACTTTGACAATGAGACACTATTGTTGCCAAATGTATATAACGAGCATTAATAACCAAACAATTAAAGAATAATATCAACTTTTAATAACAATAGTGCAAAATTCGAAGTAGATTATAGTAATCAACAAATGAGAGCAGAATATCATAATGATTTAAGATACGTATTTATAAAAGTATGTATTTATGTAAAATATGCAACTTGGTAATTATAATAAATACTATAACTTTGTGATAATGTAACAAGAAAATAGATATTCTAAAAAAAAATAAAGTTACAGATTATAAAAGTTTGATTTTTAATTATCATAAAGATTGCAATTTTAGATGATCAATATCGAAATATACAAAAAGAGCAAATTAGACGTAATCACACCATCATGAAAAGGAGATGTTTAAAAATAAAATTGGGTTCCTAAAATGGGTAATTACTTCCAAAATTAAACAAAAAGTGAGAGATAATAATAAAAATTCTAGTATAAAGGATTAAGTAGGACAAATTTAAAATTTAAAAGACAAACAAAGAAATTCTAAGGTTTAAATGACAAAATGAAAACAACCCAAAATCTTAGAGCCACAGGTGAGATTGAGACTTTAATGACTAAAAAAGGCGAACAAAAGAAACAAAACAATTAGCAAAAATGAGTGGTGATATTGAAAGGAAAGCAAACATGTCGTTTTTTTAAAATGGGAGTCGAGAATTTTTCTAGAGCGTCAGTTAATTTAATTTCTAGAATTAAATTTTTAGTAAAAAAAAGTTCTAGAATTATATGAGAGTAAATTGTACCCTTTCACCCTTAATTATTTGTTTTCTCATAGTATGTCTAAAATTTTTAATCTTGACAAAATATACTTTAAACTTTAAAATTATTGACAATTGATGTTTAACAACTACTTTTAATTTATGTTCAAGCACTCTTTTTCATGCGTTGAGCTTTAATTTTTTCCTTAAAATGACGAGTTTTACCTTCAAACAAACTAATATGCATATCTCGTGAGAAAAAAACTATGCTTTTTAACGTTCGTTAGCTATCGGATCTCTATTGCTGATGATTTTAAAGTTCAATGTGCAATTTTACAAAGATTAAAAATTTGGGTTGTATGATGCAAAAGTGAATAACTAAAGGGTGCAACAATATAGTTTACTCATTAGATAACTTATCTTTATAATATTTATCTTTAACTTTTTAAAAATCTACGCATATTTCCTTTTAATTTCTTTCTTCAAATAGACATCATATATCATCTGAGTATTTTTTTTTTTTTTGGGAAGATGAGAAAATTTTAGTTTTCTTAAAACTTTTTGAAGTAAATATTAAGTTTTGAAAACATTTTGAGTAAATAGCAAATTTATGATATAAATATGAAATATTTACATTATAAATAAGGGATTAATATATTATTTGCACCATAAAATAATTTATCGAGCAAATAAGAATTATTTACATTATAAATAAGGGATAAATAAAATATTTACACCATAAATTTTATATTTATTATAAATACTTTAAAAATCTAATATTTACTACAATTAGTTTTTAAAAAAGTGACATTTACTACAATTTTCTTTTTTAAATAATAATCCAGTTTACTTCAGTTTTAAAATTTTAAGGACAAAAATTACGAATTTTAAAACATTTATAATTCAATTTTTTTAAAACTCTTATGTAAGTTCTAGAATTAGATAACTTTTGAAAGATGGGATGATATTTAGGAGGGGCATACAAGAATACTTCTACAATAGGACTTCATACAAATAGTGAATGTTTTTTTTATCGTTTGATTAAAATACATCTCATCGAAATCAAAAAGTATACATAATAAGTAAATTTTGATACAATCATACAGACCTACGGATAAAAAACAAAAATCTATTGATTTTCAAACTCCGCCGTAGAAACCTCTAGCATTTTAATCTATTTATTGTGTAAATAATTCTTATTTACATTATAAATAAAGGTAAAAAAATTATTTGCACAATAAATTTGATATTTACTATAAATATTTTTAAAATATGTTATTTACTACAATTAGTTTTAGAAAAATAACATTTACTACAATTTTTTTAAATGATAATCCAGTTTAATTCAGTTTTAAAACTTTAAGCACAAAAAATACGAATTTTAAAACATTTATAATTTTTTATTTCTTTTAAAACCCTTACGTAAGTTCTAGACTTAGATAACTTTTGAAAGGTGGGATGATATTCAGGAGAGTTACATGAGGACACTTATACGGTAGGAATTCATACAAATGGTGAGTGTTTTTTTTATCATTTGATTAAAATACATAATATCTAAGTAGTATACGTAAAAAGCAAATTTTGATGCAATCATTCAGACCTACGGTTGAAAAGCAAAATTCTATTGATTTTCAAACCCTGTCATACAAATCTCTAACGTGCAATAAAAACAAATGGGTAAAAGTGTTTCAAAAGTAAGTTAAAATTAAACGTTAAGACTGAAAATACTATAACATATTTATATTGTTTGAGTCTAATAAACATTTGATGTGCATTGCGGTTTGCCTTGGAAATTTTGATTGAGAGAAGCGTCCAAACACCAACAGGCGTTGAAGGGGAGAAACTGGGGAGAGTGAGATCAGCAAAGATTCCGCTTTAGACGGTGGAGGAAAGAGGTTGGGAAAACAATCCAACCTGACATGTCCGAAGGCCCATTTTTGGCCCATTTGAGCTTGTCATTATTAAGACCGTATCATCGCCACAACACAACTTTGGTATCAAACTCCGAATTATTGTCTTATATTAGTGGGACTTAAAGATTTTAATATTAGTAATGCACCACTAAGGAACGCACTTGTTCTCTTTCTTATTCACCAAACTGCCATTATAGTAAAACACATGTTTTTTTCCCTCCCCCATTTGCTTTTTAGCTTTTTTTGGGTGTGGATTTCCATGAGTTAATTATGCCAATCGCCCCTAAATACAAGAAATATTTTATTTTAATCTCTCAGTGTAATCCCTCCCTCTCCTTCCAAGTTTTACACGGTGATCAATTGAAGAGCACTAAAGCATATAACTTACACAAACTACCTATTTGTCATTCTATAGTTCGGGTTTGAGAAATTCTAACTCTATACCTAACGGTGAAGTCTTTTATAAGAATCACGGTTAGACCATGCATGCAGTCACATTTCTTCTTTTATATAAAAAAAAAAAAAAAAAAAATCTTATGTTTTTTTGAAAAGGAAAACCGGTTATTAATTTGCATAGAAACAAAACAAGGGTATACATTTTCCTGTTATATATGCAAATTGAAACATATTATTATGTCTGCCATCTCTAGTACAAAATTTCTCATCATGTCCAATAACAATGATATGCATTGCACCACGGATCACCATGCATATTCAACGGGCACAAACCACGTACCCACAAATATGGCAGATCTGTAATTAACTCGAATTATCCATGGCAAATACACAAGTTGTATTATACATACACGCAAATACATACACCCACACCCCCGCACTCACACACGCACATATATATAATATTATGGGCATCACCCAATGCTTAAGCCTCACCGCCGGCCACCCTCTTAAACATTTTTTAATTAAAAAAAATCTCAAACTCTACAAAAAAAAAAAAAAAATGCAACTCACAAAATCTCTCCAACTCCAAGCCATCCCCAAAAATTTCCCTTCACCGCTTCCGTTGCTGTCCGTTCACCGTGTTCGGTCACCGCCCACCAAGACTCTCCCGACAATTTCCGTTTCCACGTCCGTGACAAACCACGTCACCACCACAAAAAACGACAACATTAATCAAGAAAACGACGTCGTCGCCGCTTTCTGGGACTATCAGTTCCTCTTCATGTCGCAGCGGTCGGAGACGGATGAGCCCGTCGCGCTCCGCGTCGTAAACGGCGCAGTTCCATTGGACTTCCCCGCCGGAACTTACTACCTCGCCGGCCCGGGGATATTCTCCGACGACCACGGCTCGACGGTGCATCCGTTGGACGGCCATGGATACTTGAGGGCTTTCGTGTTTGGCGAAAACGACGTCGTTAATTTCATGGCTCGGTACGTGAAGACTGAGGCCCATGAGGAGGAGCACGAATTGGGAACTGACACATGGCGGTTTACTCATAGGGGCCCGTTTTCGGTGTTGCGAGGAGGGAGGAAGTTTGGGAACGTCAAGGTGATGAAGAACGTGGCCAACACCAGTGTTTTGATGTGGGGTGGGAGGTTGATGTGTTTGTGGGAAGGGGGGGACCCCTATGAGATCGAATCTGGAACGTTGAGGACTCTTGGGAAGGTTGATTTGATCGACGGCTGGGATTTGAAGTTGGATGGTGTTAAGAATGGTGGTGATGTGTGGGATTTCGCTGCGCGGTTGTTGAAGCCAATTTTGTACGGTACGTTTTTGTTTTTGTTTTTGTTTTGGCAATGTTGTATATTAACCAGTTAATCACTACACTTTCAATAAATAATAAATTTAACCTAACGAATCTCAAATTTATATGTTAGTTTTGAGATATACTAATTATAACACTAATAGCTCGTTTGGAAAATGAGCTTGAACAAAAAAAAAAAAAAAAGGTTTGATTGTGTAGTGTATTTGTATGTGAAAACACAGCAACAAAATTTGTTTGAAACAATATTTTTTGGTTTAAACTTATTTCCCAAACAGTCTATAATGAATCTTGAACTGATTAAAAAATAAGTAATTATAATTACCACTAACAACAATTTGCATGTTTTAAATACCCTTTATTTGCAATAATAAATTACTGCCATCGCTAACAAGTGGAATACATTAATCTCATGCATAGTGCTTTCTTGATAATTTTTTAGTTACTGTAATAAAAAATGTTCCTCACATGGCCTAGGGAAGTTGAGACACTCCTCTTTGGCTACGTAGCATAATAATTAATAAACAAATTAAGTTAAATTAATTGGGAACCGGATCATGATCTCTTGAATATAATTCAATAACAAAAATTAAAAAAAAAAAATTTGAGTGCAGGAGTTTTCAAGATGCCTCCAAAAAGACTATTGTCTCATTATAAGCTGGATGCTCAAAGGAATAGGCTTCTGACAGTGTCATGCAATGCAGAAGATATGCTACTTCCACGGAGCAATTTTACATTTTATGGTAAATGTGTTAAGATCTTTAAGATCTTTCAAGCACGTGCGTATATTGCAACATATTTTTTAATTATTACAATTTTTATTAAATGAAGGAATAAACAATGTATGGCCTGTTATTGATCGATCCATTGTGTTTTATTTCTTTTCTTTTTTTTTTGGCAGAATTTGACTCAAATTTCAAGTTGTTGCAGAAGCAAGAGTTCGCAATCCCTGACCACTTAATGATCCATGATTGGGCTTTTACAGACAGTTACTATATAATATTTGCCAATCGAATTAAACTTGATGTTGCTGGTAATTGTTACACTCTATATAGTAGATCAATCTCCTATTAGTATCCTTAAAAAAAAAATCATATTAATTTGTAGAGCAATATAATAATTGTCGACTATTAGATTTGGAACAAGAATACTCCATGAATATAATCAAGATTACTTTGACAATGTGAGTTTGGTAACGGTAAAAGTAAAACTATTGTTCTGATGTGGTTCTATAAAGTAAATTCACATCCGACTTTATACTTAAGGTAGATGGTTTAACGATATATATTACTTTGTCTAAGTTTAATTACCCTTAACAAGTTATTTTTCACTTTGATGATGTATGGTGAAATTTCTTAGATGACGAGTGTCGTTTTTCTATTAGTCATTTGATTAACCATGTAATTAATTTCAAGAAAAAAAAAACATTAATTTAAAAATGCATATGCAGGTGCAATGACAGCAGTGAGTGGGATAAGTCCAATGATAACAGCATTGTCAGTGAATCCAAGCAAAAACACAACTCCCATATATCTGCTTCCTAGATTCCCTAATGCAAATCAAAATGGATCATTGTTATTAAGGAGAGATTGGAGAGTTCCTTTGGAAGTTCCTTCACAGTTATGGCTTCTACATGTTGGCAATGCCTACCAAAATTTGGACGACAATGGAAATAAACTCTATATCCATATACATGCGGCGGCTTGCTCCTACAAGTGGTTCAATTTCCATAAGCTATTTGGTACATTTATTTATAGCTTAATCAATGAGATTAATAGCCCGTTGGAGAATGCGTTTTGAACTACAAAGTTGTGGTTCAAATTAGTTGTGATTTGAACTCCATTTCTAAACAAGTTTTATTAAAAAAATTATGGATGGTCTAATTTTCAACCAGTATATATAATGTGGCTATGGGCAGGCTATGATTGGCGTAGTGGAAAACTAGACCCTTCAACTATGAACGTAACGGAAGGCCAAAATGACATGTTGCCCCACTTAATTCAGGTGCTCATATATCTCTCTCTTGGACTAAATTATGAATGCAATTATTATAAACTAACGAAGATAAAACTGTCCTACTATATAATTATTGGGAAAAAAAAAAGTCCTCCAGTACAAGTACTGAAAAGGAAAAAAAATGACATGTCTGTTGCACGAGGTATATTGGCTTATTAATAAGAGTAATTCTACACTTCTGCTATAGTTTACATTAAATACGTAGTCACAATGCCTAAAATAATTTATAGGGTGTTTGGAAAGTATGGTTAAAATTGAAATTGTTAAAGCTGAAAACTGTAGAATATGAATGCTTTACACTGCAGCAACTAAAAGTTTTGGTTAGAACTGATTTTACCAAACACCTATTTACTTAAGCCTCTTTATTAGTTAAAGACTTAAAGTTAACATGGATGTACATATCACCTAAGTGTGTTTAGCAATCTCAATATGATCAGTACTTTTGGTTGCTATCATAAACTACAATATAAATTCTCACATACTATATTATCTTTAATTAAAATTAGTTCAAACCACTCTTCCTAAATACGTCATTGATTTCAATTGTTCATGGGACCAATATACTTAGTAAACACGACAATTTAGGTTTCCTGAATAATTTCAATGTTAATAATTAGCTATTATTGATGGAATTAAACCGACTTTTTTCACCATGTACATATTTTTTATACAATGAAGATTAAATTAATATGTTTTTAAACTCGAGCTCCATCTCACCTTACTTCATGAGTTTGACCCAGCGGTTGTTGGCATTTTTTTGAGCACAACATAGATTTGTTCTTTTCTTATTTGCTTTTATTTTAATTTTTGTAAGGTATCCATCACCTTAGACGCCAAGGGTAATAATTCCAATGGAAAATGTGAAGTGGAGCCTCTAAACGAGTGGAATAGGTGTGCAGACTTCCCAGTTGTAAATCCATCATTTTCAGGCCGCAAAAACTCTTGGGTATATGCCGCGGCTTCTTCCGGCTCTCGAGCTGCATTACCCCATTTCCCATTTGACACGGTGGCGAAGCTAAACGTGTCAAACAAGACCGTCCAGACATGGTCCATCGGTCCTCGAAGATTCATCGGAGAGCCTATTTTTGTCCCCAAAGGGGTTGAAGAAGACGATGGCTACCTTCTTGTCGTTGAGGTAGACGCTGGACGATATTAAATTTATGGAACCTGGCATATTGTATCGTAATTATTGGTGTCTCATGTTTTAGCGAGATTTGTTGTTTGCTTGTTATAATATGGTCTTATGGTTTTAACTTGCTTTGCAGTATGCAGTTTCAGTGCAAAGATGTTATCTTGTCATTTTGGATCCCAGAAGGATTGGGGAAACTGATGCATTTGTTGCGAGACTTGAAGTCCCTAGGCACCTCAACTTCCCTCTTGGCTTTCATGGCTTCTGGGCTAGTGCCGAATAATTCTAACCACAATTGAGAGAGAGAGAGAGTTCTAACCCACGTGTGTAATAAATGGTGTACCAAATTCTGGTATAAATTTGTCTGTCTTGATTTTTTCTTTTTCTTAATATATATATTTATATATATAAAGACGGAGCTATACATGAACTAAAATCTACCTCTCTTGAATTTTTTTTTCTTTCAATATTTTACATAAAATTTTATAAAAATTATGTCCCACCTCTCTTGAAACTATATTCCGTTCCCTTTGAAATTTTATCTCACCCTCTTAAAGTTTTATATCTTCTTCATCTAATTTTTCTTGATAATATTAATATAAGCTTTGTCCCCTCTTGGCTAAATTTTCTAACTCCACCCCTATATCATATATATATATATATATATATATATATTTTATGTTCTTCTACTTGTAAATTCGCATAATTTTCGGAAAGAATATGAAATAAAAGGAATTTTTTTTCGCTTGCCACCAACCTCATATGGTGGTGAATTTGAGCCGTACACTTATTATCAAGGCATGATGGAATTCCATTTTCCAAACACAGGCAGTTAAAGCTGCTCAAGCATTCCATGTTATTTCTATTTTCTACGTGACTCCAAATGTTTGAATCAGGTTAAAAGAAAAATAAGCTAATTATCAATGGAATGTAAGACATCTTGCAGCTACCCCACTAAAGATGGAGTGTTTTATTATTATTATCATTATTGTTCTAAAAAATCAATGAATTTAAAGTTACACGCATGAAATTATCTATATATATATATATATATATTCTTTGGTCGTATTTTATAGCGTACACATACAGGACAGGACATCTTGTTCAAGCAAACGCTGGACACTCAGTTCAATCATCATATTCATGCACATATGTCCTCGGGACTCTAAGTTTGGTAAAAAGGAAAGAAAATAAAAAGGAAAAAACACGTCTAGTTCAGGCCTTTTTCTATTCCTCGGTGGACCCTAGGACTGAGAGCGTGAGTTGCACCATCAATCCTTTTTTTTTAATCAAAATAATAATAACAACAATAATAATAAAAATAAAAAGGAAAGAGACGTATATAGCTAGATAAGTGAAAAAGGGAGGATGGGGAATACATATCTCTTCATCATGTGTTTCGATTGAACTCTTAACATCTCCATATTGGAGAGAGACTAACACTGAGGTTCTTTAAAGGAGAAAGTATCCCACAATCAATCCATTCCATCCTTTTTTCTCTTTAGGGGACAACGGTTCTAAAATCTTCCCTAAGTCTCTCGTCTCTCTCCCTCCTTCCACTTTTCCCTCCTATCGAAACAAGCTCTTAGTTGTCACCAAAATTTGTCATACAAGCTCCGACAATTTCCACAACCTCAACAGCAGCATTTTTCCTGGGTGCAGCTAGGAGAGACACAATGATGCTAGAAAGCATGTTTACAAAATTTCATGTCAGAGCAAGTGCGATAGATCAATCTACATCCTGAATTATTTGGATGTGAGAAAAAGAAATTTAAGAGGTGCAAGGTTACAAGCGCCACAGGGCCAGAGTAGTTCACTAAAAATATCACTATTCACCAAAGACATATTGGTTACGGTTACCAAGGAAAACATTTTTCCAGGCCAAAAAAAAGAGTTAAGTTTTCACCTCTGCATATACTCTTCTATCATCTCAAGAATCTGATTACAACGGGAATCATATTGAAGTACCATACAAAGAAATGGAGGTTACTGATCAGGACATCCAGAACCTGGGACCCACCAATTGGCGTTCGGCAGCAGAACCTTGGCTGGCCAGCTTCTGAATACGAGTGGAGAATTCTTCAGCCTGATAAGATTGGTGTGAGTAAGTATTCTACTAAGGGACATAGATGACGGAACTATAGATGTACATCTTCAAGACCAGGTGGTAACGCTCAACGCAAAACATGCCTTTCAAGAGAGAGAGACACACACACACGTGCGCGCGCGCACACGCACACACGCACGCATGCAAAAATAAATAAATAATTGTGTTAAAGAACTTGGCGTTGGCTAAATGGTGAAGGTGTCAGTGTTCAAAAGCAGTAAATAGTTATTGATCAACATAAGAAACAAAAAGATTAAGCAACATCAACATACTAACCTTTTCATCAATCCACATTAACGAACTTAGCTGATTGTTTAATATTTTGACGACAGTATCTAGCGGAGTCATTGTGTCATTTGCATCAAGTTCTCCACCCTAAACGAAATTAAAAGGTTAAATATGATCTTTGACAGTTCTCTAAAGGAACCTTATTAAAAGTGAGGAATATGAAAATGAAAAGAAGTATACCTGGTTGGCATTTAGGGTCTGAATAATAGACTTTATCTGCTCTGTCATCTGCTCCATTTCCCTCTCTATAAACTCAGCCTGCTCATACCTGCAACCAACATGAAAACCAACAAGCAAAAAATAAGATAGATAATGATCATACATAATGATGGTGAGCTCACAGGCACGTTAGATTAAGCTAATTGCTACAATTTCAAAAACGATGAAACAAAATTGAACCCAGCACTGACATAGCATCTCTAGTTGAGGCAGCTTCATCGTCAAGAAGTAATCCACGTTCATCCTTGTAAATACGATCGGCTTCTCCTTCCATGCTTTGCAAAGCCTTATCAACCTAAGAGCGTAAAAACAAGTGAAGGTAATTTAAACACCAAAGGCAAAAAGCTTGTAGTTACTCATCTGTGATATTGTTTACACTTTGTAATCTATCAGCAAGATGAACATCGAAGTCCTTCTAAGTTCTGATTTTGTGCTTTCATGTTAACGTGCTCCAAAGTAAATTCAGACTTCGCACTTTTCTTTCCATGTGTTCCACAGTATATAATAATTGAAATAACAACAACTACCTCCTGTTGATGTGTTTCAATTAACTCCAGCTGCCGCTCCAAATTAGCTTGGGTCTCAACCACTTTCGCTACCTCAATCTAAATTAAAGTTCATATATAAGCAAGACAATAAGAAGATGACTGGCTGATAACAATGCTAATAAAACACTTAACAATTTGATCAACAGGAGTGGTGCCAAGGAGAAATCAATGTAAAAAGAGATCATGGACTTAGTTTCCTCTTTTGTGATAAACAAGGAACAAAAATTCATAATCCAGTATATAAAAATGGAGATGGCAAACCACAGTTAGAAAATAGTCCTTGATACATACATTTAGAAGTCAATCTGGTTTGACAGAGCTAATGCATCTCATATCAATTGCTATACGGAATGTTTAAATTAGCAAACAGGTTACCTCAAGCCTGAGAAGAACATCACGATTATGTAATATCCTCCTGTCCCACTCAGCTATTGCATTAGCCTGCTTTCGAAAGTTTCCAGTACGTTCTTGCAGCTCAGCATTCCACTCCTTAATGATCTTTCAAAAGAACAAAACAAAACAAAATAAAACAAAAAAGTTTCAAATGCTTGAAGGTTCTGAAATGCGTCTAACCACTGAACAGGGTAAAAGCTTCAAGTAAAGATCAAAACATCTGATAAAAAAGAGTGATACTTTAGAACGTTTGAAAATATATTTTTATAATTCCATTGGATGGCGCTATTTTCTTTATCTTTTTCCTCTTCAATTTTGGACTACCAGTTCAAAGAGAACTCCTTTCTTTGAGTTCTAAGAGATGGCGTTCATTTGCATATACAAAAAATACATTCTCCCATAAGGGACATGCTAGTGGCAATGAAGTAAAAATCGATTATCAGGAAATAAGTCAAAATATTCCCTTACAAGAAAAATGGGGGCAAAATAAATACTAGTGCATTCACTTGATAGCATAGTCCTAGAAAGCTTTCGCATAAACCAGAAACGACAACTCAAACGAAAGAAGACTGCAAGACTCTACATGAACCTACCTCTTCATATACATATACAAAAAATACATTCTCCCATAAGGGACATGCTAGTGGCAATGAAGTAAAAATAGATTATCAGGAAATAAGTCAAAATATTCCCTTACAAGAAAAAAGGGGGAAAAATAAATACTAGTGCATTCACTTGATAGCATAGTCCTAGAAAGCTTTCGCATAAACCAGAAACGACAACTCAAACGAAAGAAGACTGCAAGACTCTACATGAACCTACCTCTTCAACAGTTTTCCCTGTGATCTCAGAAGGTAGTTTGGGTGTCGCAGATACTGCAGTGCTAGCACTTGAAGTTGTCCTACAATAGAACCAAAGCAAGAACAAGCGAGAGTGAGTTCCTAGTTGTTGAACAGGACATGGACATATGCTAATTTAAGCCTCTGAACTTGGTTCTATCTTAGGTTCATATATTTTGAAATAATATTGAATTCTACCTTATTAGGGAACATTTGCTGGTACACCAGTTAAGATATTCCCTTTCAAAATTCCATTGAACCAGGACTAACATCGGGCAATAGCATTTTAGAAAATTGGTATGATTTATTTGTTAATCAAAATAGGAATTAGTTACAAGGGCCTTCAATATTCAAGTTAATTGCACTTCTGTCTATATGAAATTCCCAATGACAACAAGAACAGATGAAAAAAGAAGAAACAATGATGCATAAAGGAAAGCTGCAAAGGAAGCTTAATGCATTGAAATAGTAAGAAGCAATGATGCATAAAGGAAAAGTGCAATGGAAGCTTAATGCGATGAAAAGCTTTTCATGGATATAGATAAAAAAAATTTCTTTCGTTGAAAAGCTTTTCATAGATTTAAATAAATGAAATTTACTTCAAACCAAAATTAATATAAAACAAATGCCAAAAAAGGCAAAATGAGTTGGTCAGAAGGATAAAGTATACCGACCCACTGCTCGATGCTACAACCAGAGATGACGAAGTCTGAGTTGCGGTAGCGCTGGAACTGGATGCCGTTACTGCCGCAGATGTTGAAGCAGAGACACCTACACAATCCATTTGCATAAATATTAGACATGAAACCTTAAACAACTAGATCATGGCCCTCAAGCAGCAGCATGACGGCCAGAATTGAGACATTTTTAAGAACTACAAAGAGTCTTTAAAGAACAAGTAAAATGCGCACACAAATACACAATAAAACAGAAAGCATGGGTTATAGAAAGAGAGTAAGAGCATAGTTATTTTCATTTTCATTTTCTATTATTTGGGTGGGGCAAGGTTGAAACACCTCAGTCCCAGTGAGTTAATACAATCCAGATAAAACCAAATGAAAATTGGGAACCTTCAATAAATATCTGAAATTCTACAATTGCACTGCTCAAGTCACAAGATACTCATAACCTTGCGCAAGATCAACTACAAACCATCAACAATAGCACAACAGAACAGCAACAACATCTTTGCAGCACCTTCCATTGCATATGCTCATAGCCAATTAGCCAAAAACGACAGAGAACTTAAAACAAGTAAACTCACCAATGGTGGTCAAGGCAGTGGTTGATAGAGCTTGTGTGGATGCAGCAGGTGTAGGTGAAGCTGTTTTGGTGGTCGACAACGAAAAGCTCGGAGAAGAACCGGCAGTAGCGGATGAAGCAGGTTTGCTAGTGACCTTAAAACTGGTAAATGACGGAGTGGCAGAGGAGGAAGCGGCCGCCACTGTAGAAGCAGCAGCAGTAGTATTAGTAGTTGCAGACAAAGAGCCAAAAGCTGGCAATGAGAAAGAAGGCTGGGTCGTTGTTGTTGCGCCGCTTGAAGCCGGAGTTAAAGAAGCGCTCGTTGTCGTTGTAACTGTTGAAAACATCGGCGCAGCGGATGTTGCTGAGAACGACAACGTTGGCTTTGCTGCGGAGGAAACCGCGGAGCTGGTCGAGGCGGCTGGTGCATTGATGGAATTCGACAGAAACGAAGGCTGAGAAGCCGATGTTCCGAGAGAGAAACCTGAAAAAGTGCCTGATGTAGTAATAGAAGGCGATGAGGAAAGGGAGGCTGTTCCTAATGCCGAAGTAGAAGAGAACGAAAATCCAAATCCCGAAGAAGAAGCAGAAGAAGAGGAAGAACTGGTCATTGATAGGTTTGGGAACGCAGAAGCATTTGAAGCCAAAGAAGAAGACGACAGTGATGATGATGAGCCAAAAGAAAATGCAGATGAAAGAGTCGATGAAGACGATGACGACGAAGAAGAAGAAGCCGCAAACAAAGACGGAGCAGAGCTTGCCGCGGTTGAAGGTGTCCCAAATAGGGATGAGCTTGAACTTGTACCAGATAACGATGCTCCAAACAAAGATGAACTCGTACCTGAAGCCGAAATCGGCGCTGTTCCAAACAAAAGAGAACTCGAAGAAGCTGCTGCCGCAGCAGTCGAGACAGTGCTCGCCGAGGTTGAAGGTGTCCCAAACAGGGATGAGCCTGTATTTGTACCAGATAACGATGCTCCAAACAAAGATGAACCCGTACCTGGAGCCGAAATCGGCGCTGTTCCAAACAAAAGAGAACTCGAAGAAGACGGTGCCACAGCAGTCGAGCCGAACAGTGAGGGAGCGGGAGCCGGTAGGGCGGCGGCGGGGGAGGCGGAGGAGCTGAAAGAGAAGGACGGCGCGGCAGAAGAGGAGGAAGTGGGAGTAGAGGATAAGAAGCCGAAAGACGGCGGCGCGGCGGCCGAGGAGCTAGGATTTGCGGAGGAGGAGGGAACGGAAGAAGCGAAGCCGAAGGACGGCGCGACGGTGGAGGCGGCGGCGCTAGGGTTTGAGGACGAAGAGGAGGTGTTGAAGGGGAAGGAGAAGGAGGGAGTGGAGGTAGGGTTTGAGGAGGAGGAGGAGAGAGGAGAGGATCCGAAGGAGAAAGCGGAGGAAGATCCGAATGAGAATTGGGCGGGCGATGAGGAAGAAGACGACGGAGTAGGGTTGGAGAATGAGAAGGCGGAGGAGGATTGACCCGCCGCCGACGAGGATCCGAACGAGAAGCCCGACATTTTTGTATCCCTTTCTCTCTCTATTGTTCGTTTCTCCCTCTAAAACCTCGCCGGTTTGTGTCTCCTTTGTGTGTGTTTGACTGTGGGGCTTAAAAATGGGTTTTGAAAGGGAGAGATTCGCCGGTCGGACCTTTTTTTTTTTTTGCCCTTTTGTTTTGTTCTATTTTTTTTTTCCTTTCCCTCCCAAAAATTTTTGGAGCGGTGGCGTAAAATTTAATCAATAACGCGTAAAAACAATGGGGCCGTTTAGTTATATTTTTAAAATAAATAAAAATGTTTTTGTTTTAAAAAATAAAAATATTTTAAAAATTTTTCTAATATTGTTTTTAAAATTTTTATTTCAAAAAATGTGAAAAAATATTTTTAAAAATACTAAGAGCATAATAAATTATGAATTTTTCATTTTAAGACAAATAATATAATTACGTTGAAAAAAGAAGTGATTAAATCCCACCACAATTGAATAAACTATGTTAGCATAGTCATTTTTCATTTTCTTTCCACACTCGAATTAGCTTGAGTGGGACCTTTATCAAAAAGAAATAAATTATATGTAATCGTCCTTAATTTTTTTTTTTTAAATGAATGTTTAATTTCATTTGACATTTTCTTGCTCGAAATCAAATGATTAGATTTCAATGCCCGCAGGGGGAAAACACGCTGTCGTTCTGATCCTAATGATCCTATCGTTGCAAGAATACCATGTCGTTTTTATGATATCGTCGTTTCCATGTACTTCCATTTATATTGTCCTAATTGGCCCTGGTGTGCAAAGGCAGAAGAGAGCTTGGCCGCAAGACCCATCTGTCAACCAAGGACAAAAGTCGGCCTTAATGATCAGACGGTGTCGAATGGAAAGGCCGTCGCTAAACGAATAAAAGTTTCAAAGACTCGTCGTTTTATGTTCTTAGTTTCTCCATTTATCTATTACTTAGTAAAAGAATCTTACGACAATGGCAAGAAAAACTAAAGAGGTGAGGAAGTGATCCCATTCCCAAATTTTCTTCCTACCGTGCAACATACTCCTTTAACTCCAATCTGTCAAGTCTCCTTTTGAGCAGAAAGAACAACCGGAGTTTTATGTTACAAGGGCTTTTTGCTGAGTTATATGGACCAGTTAAGAACCTTATCATATTTTCCTTGCATCTCATTTCTTGTTAAGAGAAAGATTCACCCATTCAATTTCAATACCACAGTCAGAAAATAAAGCAACAGGTACAACGAGTTTCATATTCTTAATTACATGTCATAAAAGCACCAACAATACAAATTGTAAATACATATAACAATATATCAAGGATGATCAGTGCTCACAGAGAAAAAAAGGGGAGATGACTAACATGTTTCGCATCGTAATCCAATAATCAAAACCCGTTGGCTCGGCCAATCACCACAATCAAAAGGATGACGACAGTGAGAAGCAAAGAAGATCTAACTTTGTCTTCCAATTGGTCTTCATTCTTTATTACAGCGTTTCCTTTCTCATTGACTCCACGTTGAAACAACTCATTCATGAGAGCTTGGAACTTGTCTATGAGTTCCATAACCTTAGCCTTTGACATCTCCCATATCCACTGCAAAATGGTTGCAGCTAGTTCTGGCTCTTCGATTGTCCTAAGTCGACTTCCACTTTCAGCTGCAACAAGTAGAGATAAAATTTGTTCAGAGAATAGAATCCGAAATGAGCAACACAAAGTGGTATTCATGCATGTTTTTTTGGACAACAAAATCAAGAAAGAGGTGACAGAAACTAGACCTGAGCATAGAGGCTCTCCGAGCTTCCGAACCAACTCATTATTCAGAATAGCATTCCACAAGGCTTTATCAGTTGCTAGTGCAACAACCAGTCTCTGCATTTCATTAGATTTCCTCAGAAACATTTAGGTGAAAAAAGAATAATGTCAAGATCACTAACTCTAATCCCAATTCTTTTGTACCAACTTATGTGGCATGTGATGTGTCATTCTTTGATTGACAAGTGTTTAAAAGATTATAACGACAATTAATGATAAAAGATAACTACCATTAAAAATATGACAATTCACTGTCATGTAAGTCGGTACACGAAAACTTGTGATGTGAATTGGTGTCCTTAGCAATACTCAGATTCTGACCAGAGAAATTTTTTAATGGCACCCAAGTTCTGTTGGTCCTGTTATTGTTTCAGTTAAAAAGGAACTTTTGCTTTCTTTGGATTTCTGTTTTGGTTCTTCTGTTGGTTGCCCTGGTGCTGCAGCTATTGAAGGATATTTGATTATGCTTTTAGGTGATATCTTTGCTATTGAAGCTGAGAGATTTGCTTAGACCCTCCTCCTCTTAGCAGGCAAGATCGAATGGTTTAACTATTTAATATAAAAAATAATAAGAAAAAGAAAAGAAAAGAAATGAAAAGAAAGAGTTACCTTAAAAGAAGGATCTATTTCCAATAATTGGAAAGCCTCATAGACTCTCTTAAGTCCACAAGACATCAGAATTCTTGCGGTAGGACCATCCAACATATGAACAAGAAAATTTGACGCTGACCCATGTGGAGACACAGCTTGTATAAAACTGTGGACAATATGGAAATTAAATCAAAAGCATTTTTTTAAAACTGCAGCTAAATATTGAAATTTGGAGAATACAGCAATTATTGATATTAAAATTTGGAGAATATAACAATTATTGAGAAATTAAACATGCCCAGTTTCCTTTAGTTTCTCAACAACAAATATTGCCTAGACTAGATAAATTTAAAAAAATAAATAAATAAATTGGGAACCAACCAAACGAAATCTTAGCTTTCTGATCTAGAAAATAGATTCTACAATCTGTAATGACAAAATTAGAGAGTTGAATAAATTGTTCTTAGTTTTTACTCACTTTCTCAATACAGAAATTGCAAATTCGACTTCGGATAGAGATGGGACAGGACCGAAAACAGAGGGAGAAAAGAACCCAGTTGCTCCAAAGTCTTCATGCCTGTATGGGGCCGCGACTGGAAAATTGAGATTAGAGGACGATGGAGGAGGAGGAATTGGGATTGGGATTGGATTTGGATTTGGTAGGTCAATGTGCTTGCTTCCTTTACCCATCTCTCTCTCTATCTGCGTATAGTGTCCAAAAGCTTCTAGGTTATCTTCTAAAGTTAATCACTCCTTATTGGCTTTGGAGAAAAAAACGATACAGCAGCAAGACATCCAGCAGAAGTAGAACTGCTGGTTTTTTTTTTTTTTTTTTATAATTAATTATAGTACACTGCCCAAAACACACGTGAGTTCTGCTAAAATGTCATTTTTCTCCTTTGATTATGTAAATTCTCAAAACACCGTGTGTTTTTAAAATCATATACAAAATATCTTATAAAAAGATTAACCTTTTTATAAAACCAAAATTTCTCAACCTAATCTTTAAAAATATGATTTGAAACTCAAAATAACTGTGTTTTATTTTATATAGCCAGCTCAATCTTTTTTTTTTGGGGCATAAACTGAATAGCATATTGTTATTTAAAAAACTAAAAAGGAAAAACAACAAACTACATGTTATTTATCTTGGATGAAATGGATGAAAATTTTAGCCACGTATATGAATAAAAATTTGAAGGTCCAAATGGATATAATCAATAGGCATAAACGACTAAAATCGGCAAATAAATAAATAAACTTTTCCAATGACAAAAACAAGCTACATATTTTGCATAAATTCACAACTTCTTGTCTTAACAATTATAAGGTGTTTGACAAATATAGTTAGAACCAACTTTTTAGTTACTAAATAGTGTAAAACTCTCATATGTTACAATAAAAATAAAAAGTTTTTACAATATAAAACTCTCAATACTATAGTATTTTAAACTAAAAAGTTGGTTCTAATCATAGTGGCCAAATACCTTATAAAAAGGACAGAAAGCTTCATGTCCTTTTCTTAGGCTTAAAAGGAATCAAATTTGAAAAAAGAAAAAGATGTCGTTTATCACTCAAAGCAACATTAACATATCAACGACATGTCATGCTATATATGAACTACCCTAAATTTATGGTGGTTAAATAGCTTACATGCATAATTTAATGGACGATAATACGTCGAGATTTTTATACAGATGCATTTCAAAAATTTTGGTTGGTTGACAAGTTGGATTAAGAACTTCTTCAATTTTTGCATACTTGTTGTCATTAATTGACGCCCTATATTGATTTGGCCGTACTGTCAAAGAATTGTGAAGTTTAAATCCTAAATATTAAAATTAAAATTTTGAGGTCTAACTTGCAAATAACAACAAATTCAGAGTGTGTTGGTTTCAAAATGTTAGGGGCAAAAATTGGTAACAAGACCATATTCCATTTTTGGCTTGAATGTACGGACAATTCATGTCGTGTAAAAATAAACCTTAAACGACAAAGAAAACGTAGCGCCTCAATAAATTAGACCATGAACGAGATCGTAGTAGTAACTAGGTTCCGATACGAACACTGTAAAACATACCCCTAAAAAAAAAAGACAACAACAAAAACAAAAACTGTAAAACATAAAACGACGTTCTTGAGAAGAAAAAATTATATAAAAGGAACAAGACGACGTCTAGCTTTATATATAAACGATATTAAACTAATGGAAACGGCATAACGCTGAAAAGGTAAACCAAACGTGTCCTTACCATAAAAATCCAAAAAGAAAAAAGTGTATAAAATACTCAATTCGACTTGAACATATTTCTAGCCACTCAATTTAATCAAAATTACAATTTAAGATAAAACAAATATACAAAGCAAACAATTTTTTAAAAAAAACTTAAGGCGAGAAGATTTGACTTTTTATCTTATAATAGAGTCGGTGTTACTTTTACTATCAAGTTATGTCGGTAACCATAAAACATACAATCTAAAATTTAGTAGTTAAAAACACAACTTTACATATATTTCCAGGATTTTAACGAAGAGATAGCTGTAAACAAGCAAAACTTCAAAAGTGCAGCCAAATGAATAAATAGGCATAATTATTGCAGGACAAACATTTTGATCCGATAGAGTGGTGGAGGGCAAAAAAAAAAAAAACCTTTTTAGCGAAGGCGTTTTAAAGAAATTAAAAATAACATTTTATTGAGCCGATACATGATTATATTGAAAGCTATAAATTCGATTCTATCATGCCAAAAACAATATGCATAACAAAATCAAAACGGAAGCGTGAAAATTTGTTTACCTTCGGCCATTGCACTGTGCAGTTGTTGCTGTTGTTGAACGATGAACCACCAGTTTTGGATGCTTCTATCACTCAGACACTCAAACGCGATAGTATATAATAAACTGAATAAAGAGAATAGTGATAGGGACCAAACTGTGTTATATTTTTTTCTACTGCAGAATCCTTCCATCAAGGATTTCTTATACTGCTTCAACCAATCAGTTACCCGGATTGGTTTAATGAGAAATGAATATGAGACCACAATGCATAATTGTTACAACAATAAATTGGTTTCAATGTTGAAACCGTTGAAACCATTGAAACGTTAATGTAACAGTTACATTCTCCCACTTGGTCTCCGTATTTAACCTTATATTCATTAAACCCAAACTTTTAGGAAACACATACATGAATCATGGCGATAGTTCCTCTAATTGTGAGTATTATCTTCCATGTATTACTATGTATTGTTTTCTAAACTTTATTCCTTATATGGTAACTTTGCTTTATGAATAAACCCAATGTTTATTATTGGTCCTACTAAATGTGAATTTTCCTCCAATAACTTTATGCGTAAATCAAATATGAGAAAACATCACAACTGAATAAGAGTTTCATTAAGATTGTAAATTGTATGTACAAACAAATTTACATTGTGGAACCAAGTCTCATCTGTACTACATGATCTTTAAATGACTTCAGTGGCATTCCTTTTGTTAAATGATTGCGATCATCAATTCAGTGCTTATACGCTCTATGACCACTTTACTTTCCTTAATGCGTTCCCTTATGGCTAAGTACTTAATGTCAATGTGTTTACTTCGACTGCCACTCTTATTATTCTTAGCCACAAAGACAGTAGCTGAATTGTTACAATATATTCTTAATGGCCTAGACACAGAATCTACAATTCTAAGGCCTGACATGAAACTCTTCAACCATACACCATGTGAAGTAGCCTCAAAACATGAAACAAACTCTGCCTCCATTGTGGAAGTAGCAACCAATGTTTTCTTTCCACTTCTCCAAGATGTAGCTCATCCAGCTAGCATGAAAATATGACCAGGAGTTGATTTTCTCGAATCAACACAGCCAGCAAAGTCTGAATTGGAGTAGCCAATCACGTCTAGATTGTCAGTTTGTCTATACATAAGCATGTAATCCTTTGTGCCTTGAAGGTACCTCATCACCTTCTTTGTAGCCCTCCAGTGGCCAATGCCTAGGTTACTCTGATATCTGCCCAACATTCCCACAGCAAATGCAATGTCAGGTCTTGTACAGACCTGAGCATACATAAGGCTTCCAACGCTGAAGCATAAGGAAAGTTGCTCATTTGATTTTTCTTGAAATCATTCCTTGGGCATTGGTTCAGATTGAACTTATCACCCTTCACAATGGGTGCTACACTTGGTGAACAATCTTTCATTCGAAATCTATCTAAGACTTTATTGATATAGGTTTCCTGCGATAGTCCCAAAATGTATCGAGATCTATCCCTATGGATTTTAATGCCAATGACATAAGATGCCTCACCCATATCCTGCATATCGAAGTTCTTAGAAAGGAATTATTTCACCTCATATAGAAGCCCCTTATCATTGATAGCAAGAAGGATATCATCCACATACAAAACAAGGAAACAAATTTTGCTCCCACTGACCTTCTAGTATATGCATTGATCCATGATGTTCTCTTTAAAACCACATGAAGTGATGACATCGTGGAATTTCAAATACCATTGACGGGAGGCATGTTTCAAACCATATATGGATTTCTTAAGTTTGCACACTAATTACTCACCATCACTAGAGGAAAATCCTTCAGGTTGTTTCATATAAACATCTTCCTCTAGATCACCATTGAGGAATGTCGTTTTCACATCTATCTGATGTAACTCAAAATCAAAATAAGCCACTAATGCCATAATCACACGAAGGGAATCCTTCTTGGATACAAGAGAAAAAGTCTCAGTGTAATCTGTACCCTTCCTTTGAGTGAATCCTTTAGTAACGAGTCTTGCCTTATATCTTTCAATGTTGCCTAATGAGTCTTTCTTTGTTTTGAAGACCCATTTGCATCCAATGACTTTTACACCATCAGGCAACTTGACAAGATCCCAAACCCTATTAGATGACATAGAGTTCATCTCTTCTTTCATGACATCATACTACAAGTTAGATTCCTTACAACTCATGGCTTGTGAAAACGTTTCTGGATCATTTTCGGCTCCTATGTTATATTCTGACTCCTGTAGATACACAATATAGTCACTATGAATGGCTAATCATCTTACTCTTGTAGATCTCCTTAATGCTGATTCAACATTCTCTTGAGGAGCATGTTGATCAACTGGCTGTTCAACAGGGTCTTGTATCTGTTGTTCAACTGGATCTACTACATCTTGATCAGCAATCTGTGGAACTTGAATGGCTGGCTGTTGTTCAGCACGCGTTTGAACTATAGGCATGTTGTGTATAACAATCACTCTATCACTTGAAGTGGAAGGCTGAGCATCTGTATGATCTTTATCTGGAACAATGTTCCAGGATCTAACAATCACTCTATCACTTGAAGTGGAAGGCTAAGCATCTGTATGATCTTTCTTTGGAACAGTGTTCCAGGATCGATCGCACCCACTAATCAAGTCATTCTTAAGAAATTTTACATTCCTTGATACCACAAACCTAGTAGTATGTGATGGACAATAAAATCTATATCCCTTAGACCGTTCAGCATAACCAACGAAATACTCACTTATGGTCCTTAGGTCTAGCTTCTTTTCTTATGAATTATAAACTCTCACTTCAGACGGGCATCCCGAAATACGTATATGTCGTAAACTCAGTTTCCAACCTTTCCATAACTCGAATGGTGTCTTTGAGACAACCTTGGTTGGAACTCGGTTTAATATATACACAGCTGTCTTGAGAGCCTCAGTCCACGAGGACTTAGGAAGCTTGGAGCTGCTAAGCATACTCTGCACCATATCCAATAATGTTCGGTTTCTTCTTTCTGCCACACCATTCTGATCTGAGAACCAGGCATAGTGTACTGGGCAACTATCCCATGTTCTTGAAGAAACTTCGCAAATGGACCAGGTGCTTGTCCATCTTCGGTGTATCTACCATATTATTCACCACCTCTATCAGATCTCGCTATCTTTATTTGCTTACCACGTTGTTTCTCTACTTCTGCCTTAAATACCTTAAAGGCATCTATAGCTTCATTTTTATTATGAAGCAAGTAGAGATACATATATCGTGAGTAATCATCAATAAAAGTAATGAAATACTTTTGACCATATCCGTCTATATCTGGACTACAAATATCTGTATGTATGATTTCTAATATGTTTGATCTCCTCTTGGAACCTTTCTTTGACATATTGGTTTGCTTTCCCTTTATGCAGTCTACACATGTATCAAAGTTAGTAAAATCTAGAGTACTAAGTACCCCATCATTCACTAATCTCTTTATTCTCTCAATAGAGATATGACCCAATCTACGGTACCACAACATAGAGGATTCTTCATTCATAACACATCTCTTAACTCCAGCATTATCATGAACATGCATAGAACTATAAGAAGTTTCATTTTGTAAATTAATTTTGAAAATACCATTTGACAATGTACCATTTCTAATAAGTTCAGATCTATAAAACAAACTAAATATAGTGTCTAAAAATTTAAAGGAAAAACCCAACGGTACAAGCCTTGAAACAGAAATTAAATTCCTAGAAAAACTAGGAATGTAAAATGTCTTTTTCAATTCTAAAACAAAACCACTACTCAAAACTAAACTACATGTTCCGATTGCTTCCACATGTGAGCGTATCTTGTTGCCTGAATAGATGTACAACTCACTTCCCACTAGCTTCCTTAGGTTTTGCAACCCCTGCAAGGAATTAGTGACATGGATTGTAGAACCAGAATCAATCCACCATGTGTTATGCTCAACATCAACCATATTAGATTCATAACAAACAAGTGAAAATTGAGTACCTTTTTTATCAAGCCATTTCTGATATTTAGGACAATCCTTATTTATGTGCCACTTTTTCTTGCAAAAGAAACATCTGGATTCCTTATTGATATCAGTTTGTGCAGGCAGCTTGCCTTTTCCCTTATTATTGGCTTGCCCCTTAGTCTTCCTTTGAGTTGCCAGATGCACACTCTCTCCCGCTTCCATAACAAGCCTTCCTTTTTCCTGAATACACATGGTCATCAATTCATTGATAGACCACTTATCCTTATGTGTGTTGTAGGATATTTTAAAAGGTCCATATTGTTGTGGGAGAGTGTTAAGGATGTAGTGCACAAGGAAGGTTTTAGACATCTCAACCTCAAGAGTCTTTAACTGAGCCGCTATATCCCTCATTTGCATGATGTGCTCTCACACACCATGAATTCCGGTAAGCCTCATGGATGAAAACTTCATTATTAAGGTGCTTGCTAAAGCTTTGTCTGATGTAGCAAACTGCTCATCAATTGCCTTTATCAAAGCTCGCACATTGTCATATTGCTCCAATGAACCACGTATACCAGCTGAGATCTTGGTCTTTATGAACATTACGTAGAGATGATTAGATCGCTCCCATTTTTCATAACGATCAACATCATCCGGTTGGCTGGTCTCCGTAATGGCAGGTGGTTCATCCTTGCCTTCATCAATTGCCTTCATCAAACTGCTCATCAATTGCCTTCATCAAAACTCGCACATTGTCATATTGCTCCAATGAACTACGTATACCAGCCGAGATCTTGGTCTTTATGAACATTACGTAGAGACGATTAGATCGCTCCTATTTTTCATAACGATCAACATCATCCGGTTGGTTGGTCTCCGTAATGGCAGGTGGTTCATCCTTGCGGATAGCAAAGTCAATGTCCATTACACATAAATGAAGTAGAATTCTCTCCTTCCACACCTTATAGTTATCACCCTTTAGTTCATGAATGTCACATTGAAAATCAGAGTAATTCAAAGTTTGCAAAGATGCATAATAAAACATATATGCTTATGTTACTAAATTGAGGCTACAATACTTTATGACATGTTTATCAATGTAAATCATGTATTAAAATATGAATCAAATAACATAAAAATTGCCTGTGGGCAAAATTTTTAATTCATATAGACTCATATATCCTTACGATGACACTATCAAATTATATTCCCTTCTCTTAAATCCTGTGGGTAAATTAAGAAAGATAATTTGATACATCATCTTAACTAATCATATTAAATATAATAAAAATTCCTGTGGGATAAAATTTATTATATTACATGTGATTAATCACAATTTAATGTCCTTTTACTATATGTGATTTTAAATACTTAATATAATTTTGTATAATCAAAGATGTTGTGGCTACTATTTAATTATTCAAAATTATATACATTACTAGACATTTATTCTAAAATTTTGCTCATAAATAAATTGCATTACTTAAAGCAATAAATAAATATGAACAAAGAACCTATAATTTATGTGCCAATTTTCATTATGCATATATTAAAATTATACATTCAAAAACATAATTTAGCACATTATTGCAAAAAATTTGAATATACTAAATTATTTAACTTAATATTGCATGTATAATTTTAAATCACAAATTATTCATAATAAACACTATATGCACATAAATTATATCAACACAAATACTGTATAATATTCATAACAAAATCCAAAAATTATGAATATTCAAAGTTATGAATTTTTCATAAATTAATTATATAATATGAAAAATTTCATAAAAATGTCAAAATTGTGGATATTATGAAAATCTCATAAAATTTTAAAACCTGAAATTTTATGAAATTTTCCTCAAAAATATCAATTTATGAAATTTGGAAAATATCATAAAATTTTTTAATTTTTGGGTTTTTTTTTCTGCCCATTAAAAACGACATGTCGTTTTGAGCATTAAGCCTAAAAACGACGTGTCGTTTCAGTAACTGAAACGTAGCCTTTCATCAGTCGAAACAACATGTCGTTTTAATCATGGTCTAAACGACATGTCGTTTTTATCTGTAACGCCCTTAAGTGGGGGTTAACAGTTTTTATTAAATGAAATAAAGATTAGAAAATAAATACAAATCGTCAAAGTAATTTGCCCGGAACTTAAATAAAAACTCTTAAATTAAAATAAAGACATAAATAAATAAATAAACCATAGTTTAATGTAGCACCTTAGATTTTAATAATATACAACTGTCATCATCATCATTTCAACCCTCAACAAATCTTAATACAGTCACAGAAAATAACAATCGATGCTTACATTATCATGAAGATCATTCGTTGCATTCAAAGTAATCCCAACGTAATACAGCTACATAGCTTCTCCAACTATTTTTCTTGTAACCACCTCACACTTAGTGAGTCCTGAA
>CAMOHE010051366.1:0-50567 GCA_946598075.1 Artocarpus hirsutus
AATTATTCTATTACACGATGGTAAAAAACCGTCGTGAAAAGTCGATCTTATTCCACGACAGAGGTTTCCACGACGGTTTTTTAACCGTCGTGAAATTTTTCCACGACGGTTATAAACAGTCGTGGAATCCACATTTTGTACTAGTGTCTATATAATATTACTTCCAACCATTTATTACATTATGTTTCTAAGATACTAAGTCATGATCTATGCTTAGACAAATCTTACTATGCAAGTCAAAAAACATAATATCATAAATAGGAGTCTAATAAATACTCAGGATTAAGACTATCAAATATATGATCATCATAATGATAAATTTGAAAACTCTATTTGTAATAGATGAGTATCAGAGATTCATAATTTATATAGCCCAGCCCTATATAATCTCATTATATAAAGTATCTCCAATTCAATGTCTCTACATTAATAGCCCGGATAATGACTATTTCATTCTAAATGAGATTAGACTGTACTTATAATATTTAATTAAAGATCCTAAACTTTAATTAATTATTACAGACTATTTAGATTATTGTCTATAAATTTTATCCCTAAGCATACTTTGCTTATATGCTAAATTTATAGTCATATAAATAATCATAGAATTTTCTTGATGTTTATAAATGTATTCATAATATATATAAGCAACCAAAATAATTATAAATATCACTTTATTTATTTATTATCAATATGTACAATGTTATAGCTTTTAGGGCACTAAATCCAACAGTATTATCCCACAGCCATGCTAGGATCACCTAGCATGAATGGTGTTGCTGAGAGGTGAAACAGAACACTTAAGTACATGGTAAGGAGTATGATTAGTCATTCTACCTAGCTAGAATCTCTCTAGGGAGAAGCCTTTAAGACTATAGCTTATATACTCAACAGAGTTCTAACTAAAACAACTGCCAAAACTCCTTATGAGCTTTGGACAGGCAAGAAGCCTAGTTCGAAGCACCTGAACATTTGGGGTTGTCTAGCTGAAGCAAGGCCTTATAGGCCTAATGAAAAGAAACTAGACTCAAGGACGGTGAGTTGTTATTTTATTGGATACTTTGAGAGATTCATGGGATACAAATTTTTTGATCCGACAACTAAGTCGATTTTTGAGACTGGAAATGCCTGGTTCTTTGAGGATGTTGAGTTTACGGGGGACATAAGGCTAGGAACTTTGTCTTTGAAGAATAATATATTGATATTCCCATAGCTTTTATTGACATTGATCAAGTTCCTATTCCTGACATTGTTTAAGAAGCAGATCCAAATCAAGACAATGTCGGAGAACCTCCCAATCCAGAAATTGTTCTAAAAGAACAAACTCTACCACCTCAAGAACCTATGCCATTAAGAAGATTCACTAGAGAAATGAGATGTGTGATTCCTGATGATTGTATCATATTTCTCCAGGGACATGAGGTTGACATTGGAGTGGTGGAAGATGATCCAATCAACTTTCATCAAGCCATGGAAAGTTTTAAATCTCAAGAGTGGATTAATGCCATGAATGAGGAGATAAATTCCATGAAAGACAATGACGTTTGGGATCTTGTCTCATTGCCTGAAGGTGCGAAACCCATTGGTTGCAAATGGATATTTAAGACCAAGAGAGATTCGAAGGGCGATGTGAAAAGATATAAGGCTCGTCTTGCTGCAAAGGGCTTTACTCAAAAGGAAGGCATCGACTATAAAGAGACTTTCTTTTTAGTTTCTTCAAAAGACTCTTTCAGGACTATAATGGCATTGGTGGCACATTTTGATCTTGAGCTTCACCAGATGGATGTTAAGACTGCATTTCTCAATGGTGACATTGATGAGACAATTGATATGGTGCAACCAGAAAGCTTTGTGTCGACAGACTCAAAGAAGATTGGTTTGCAAATTAAAGAAATCCAACTATGGGCTTAAACAGGCGTCTTGTCAGTGGTATTATAAATTTCATCAGGTTATTATCTTGTTCAGTTTTGAGATGAATATGGTCGATTATTGTATATACCATAAGTTCAATGGGAGTAAGTAAATTTTTCTAGTTTTGTATGTCGATGACATATTGCTTGCCAATAACGATATAGGCTTATTGCATTAAACCAAGAGATTTCTATCAAAGAAATTTAAGATGAAGGATCTTAGGGACGCCTCTTTTGTATTAGGCATACAGATACACCGGGATCGCTCTCAGGGTATACTTGGATTATCACACAAAAACTATATTCAGAAGGTACTTAAGAGATTTGGCATAAAAGATTATAAACCAGGTAATACCCCTGTTGCTAAGGGAGACAAGTTCAGTCTCAGTCAATGCCCCAAAAATGACTTTATAGTTAAAGAGATGCAAAAGATTCCTTATGCATCAACCATAGAGAGTCTGATGTATACTCAGGTTTGTACACGTCCAGATGTTGCATACGTTGTTGGGATGTTAGGCAGGTACTTAAGTAATCTAGGGATAGATCATTAGAAAGCAGCCAAACGAGTCATGCAGTATTTATAGAGAACGAATGATTACATGCTCACATATAGAAGATCGGATCAATTGGAGATCTAGGGTATTTAGATTTTGATTTTGCTGGATGCCAAGACAGTCAGAGTTCCACATTAGGTTATATCTACCTACTAGTTGGAGGAGCTATTTCCTGGAAGAGTGCTAAGTAGACAGTAATAGCTTCCTCCATCATGGCAGCAAAGTTTATAGCATGTTATGAGGCATCCAACCATGGGATATGGCTACAAAATTTTGTCAGTGTGCTACAAATTATGGATGGAATTGAAAGACCACTTAAGATATTTTGTGACAATAAGTCAGCAGTGCTATATTCCAATAAGAACAGGAGCTCAACAAAGTTGAAGCATATAGACGTTAAGTTCCTCGTTGTTAATAAAAGAGTATAGAGTAGTCAGGTGTCTATAGAGTATGTTAGGACAAACTCTATGGTTGCAGATCCGCATACGAAAGGAGTACCACCTAAGGTCTTTCATGAGCACTCCACTCAAATGGTTGTTGTATCTCTTGAGGATATGTCATTTTAGTCAGAGTTTGTATTTGGATGTTTTTCAGTTGTAGACACATTTTATGGTCATTTTATGGATAATTTATAATTATTTTTTATAGAAATAAAGTTTACAGCTTATTCTCACTTTGAATATGTTTGATTTGATCTCACTAAAGAATAAGGTTGGACCGGTAGGAAATAGGCATGTTAAGATCACATTGCATGAAATTACCTTGCTACATATCCATACTAGATCCATGTTGTTCACTATCTTAATATACCATTGATGGGTTTAGTTGCGTTGAATGTAACAAGGACTACTTTGATCCGATATTGATATGATTGATGGACCAGATTGATTGGAGATGCTTTTGGTAATGATAGCACAATTCATGAGCTTATAAGGTATAATTCACATTTATAAAGTTTCACATGTATAGCCCAAGTGGGAGATTGTTAGAATTAATTCCAATAAAGTATGGGCTAATATATTAAATAAATGTGTATTAATGCTATCAGATAAGATTAGCCTAATTAAAGTGATCTAATAAAGTGTAAAGTTTTGGGTTTTAAAGCATCTCATAAAGTGTGGGTATAGAATTATGTGTAAAGACCTAAAGTCTAATTTCTATTTTTATGATGAGCCAAGATAGAAATAAGACAAAGTTAAAATATTATAAAATGTTATGGTCCCTGAGTTATACATTATATTCTTTTCTGGCATCCTATCACTAGAAAAGAGAGAAAACTTCCTCTTAAAGAAACAATATAGACTCAGAAAATCAAGAACCAAGAATTCAACCTTTCAAATGAATTTAGGTATGCTTCTGCTATAATTCTTGATAAATCAACATGAGTTTTGGGATTTGATGATGGTTTTCATCTACAAAGTTTTGTTCCAACAAAAAGAAGTTTGTTACGAAATTGTGTATATTGCCTTGTGCTGGTTTCGGATTTGTTTATTAAATGTTTTGTTTTGTTCTTTTGGTTCGAGTTGTTGGCGATAGTTTATTATTCATGATTTGTTTTTTTTTTTTTCATTATTGAGCAAATATGAGGAGTTAAACCATGTCCTATACCGAACGAAGTTGGTAGATTTCCCACTAAATGGATCAGTAATTGTAGCTATGTTTATTTTTTTGGGTTTTATTGGATTTTGTGATTCAAATAAGCAGTAAAAAATCAAAATTGATTCCCACAAAACCCTTGCAGGATCTATACAATTCGATTATATTGATAAGAAAGTCATAGAATCTTACCAAGATGACAAAGGGGCAAGATTGTTGGAAGCAAGAGAGCGGGTTCACTCCGGTGACACCCTAACTCGAGCTTTTCGTATTCGGGATTAGATTCAGACGTTGTTACTTAGAACAACACTCTCTGCAGGTATCTACACTAACAGATTCTCTCAAAAACCAAATTGGTGTGCTAGCATCCTCTCTTTGTGTTAAATGACTCTCTCTAATTTTAGGGTTTTTAATGTTTTTGCGTTTTAGAATAAGAGAACGCCTTTTCTGTTCTACTTCAGCCAAAAACCCTAAAACAGATATATACATATTGACTTCGAGAAAGAGTCAGATTTTAATTAGGGTAAACTATAATTCAAATATGATTCATAGAATCTAGACAATGTCAGATTTAATGAACCTAGACATATATAGTACATCGAATCTGGACAATATCAGGTTCATTGAACCTAGACACAATAAACCCAAAATTCATTTTTGGTCTGTTCTAAGTGTGCGAACCTGTAGGTTCATATAACGTTGGTAGTGAACTTGAAATTCTATTTCTGGCCCACAAATCGCAAGCGGCCTATAGCAAGACATTATGATTACCCAAGTTAGGCGAATGTCAATAATCTGACATAACCTAATATACAATAAGTATTAAAGTCCTTTTGTAACTAGATACCTTGATTGAACATAAGGCATGGTTTATGTCATCCTTATACTATTCAGTCATATTATTTCTCAATCTTAAGTAGACTGATATTAATAACCCTTATCAATTCATTCCAATATAGCCATACATTTTTCTTCAGTCTAACTTATCAAGGGGCCATATATATTTTTCTCATAATAAATGAGGGACAAAGTCCTTCTTAATCACTCACATTCCTCACATGATTCACTCTATATGCAACAACAATCCATTCCATCATCTTGTTAAAGATAATATTAGAATGTGTCAAAATATAGAATTTGTTATGTAGGGAACAATGGTGATTTCAGGTCAGAGGACTAGGATAATACTATTGTGATGAGAATCACTTATGACAATTATCCATGTAGTATTCTCATAGCAGGTTGATCCAATACATTATTTCTCAAATATGTATTTATGAGTTGACTTAGTATCTCATACACATGATTAGTAAAACATAATCATCAGTCAAATTTATACTAGTCTTCATTCATTATTATCCCAATAATAATGACCGACTAGGGATAATTTAGAATAGAATTTAATTTTCACCTAAGAATTTTACTATCAAGTCACATACTTGATGACCTTAGGCATAATTAACTATTCATGGAATAAAAATAAAAAACAATAATAAAAATGTCTCTTTATTAATAAAATGCAAATGTAATAAAGTCAAAATGTGATCATTACATAATTGACCTAAGGCACATCACTAACATATTTTTGGTCTATGATGGAAGTCCTTTAGTTTTCTGTTTATTTGTTGGCAGGCCTAAAACGCAAAAAGTCATCTGTTTACTCCTTGACATAGCTTATGTAATTTAGACGTAGTCCGGTTGTGTTAACTTGGTAGAAGCTACCCACCTTTTTAGCGAAATTAGTTGTTGTGTGGAAGTGGTTAAAGTACCGAGCTATGTTTCGTTGAATATTTTGTCAGAATTTTCCTATTTTCTGGCTCCTTATCGTGGGTGTAATGTATTTTTATCCCATGTTCAGTTTTAATGAAAAGTGTTGAGAATATTGTCTCTCAAATTGTGATTTGTTTTACGAGGAGCTACCGCATCGAATTGTTAGCCAATTTGTGGAGTCTAAGACCTAAGCAATTCATAGTCAATTGTGCAACGGTTATTTATACAATCGTAGGAGGTTGATGATGTTTGCCTAGCAATTCATGATCATTTATGTTATCTTTGATTGGAAGCTTAAAACGTTGTGTGTATGAATGGTGAATTGTAGACGCAGTAGTGGAGCTGTTGACGTTGAATGAGACAAAGACATGGAAATCACACAAGGATATGTATTAAAATTCTAAAAGTCTGAACAATGAATTTGATTCTAATAGCCGTTTGACAAAGTCAGTTCTGACAAGTTTTTAGGTAAGAACAATGTAAAGCTTTCACATACTACAAAAAAAGAAAAAAAAGTTGCTACAGTGTAAAGCTCTCATATACTACAAATCAATAGTTCTAACCATCATATCAAACACCCTATAAATTTGTATCTTTTCTTTCTTGCAAAAAACAAAAAAGGTATCTTTTTATTTTTTTGATCTCTACAATTTGAAGTGTCTTAAAAATTCCCAACTCCATGTTTCAAATCAAAACAAGAAAAGAAAGAAAGAAGAAAAAAGCAGAGAAAACATGTCTGGAGTAACAGTATGAAAAAAAAAAAAAACACTGTTTGTAGAAACCGTCACCATTAATATGGATGTACTCAGATCCCAACATTGCGTCGCATGAATGTGCGTGTAACTGGCTCAAGAACTCCTATACACAACACTACAGGAAGAAATTAGTGCAAAATAATCGTATATGTCTTATGCACACGAGAACTCCAAGCCCAGTTTTTGTTTTTTTAAGGAAAAAAAATGAGTACTCCGGATTATCTTCTGCAACTTCAACTACGTAATCGCCTATTAATTTTCTTTGAAACTCTTTAATTCACAAATTTTTTTGCCACTGGAGCTGTAGACCCGCATGAACCCCTAAGATCACAAAACCATGGATGGCCACAACATTCTGTTAAACGATTCAATCATTGAAGCCTTCTCCTGTCAAAAAATGGAACGAAAAAGAAAATTGTAACACTGCATACCAGAAACAGAACACAATAATTGTACTTCTAATGTAAGGGATAAAATGTGTAAGTACGGATTATGTTTCTTACAGTACGCTTGCAGCTTAAGATTTTGGCTATGATTGGTTTCCCAAATAACTGTATGGGGATATGCAACTAGATTGGTCCTTTCCTAAATGTAGCTGTAAAGAGTAGCATTAAAAGAAAATTTTGACATTCCTAATTATGAACAGGCAACTCATGCTAAAAAGTAATGTACTTTGCAAAGAGTTTTCTACAGGGTGCAGCTAGATAGAGAACATGAAGCATAAATGGATTTGCTTTGGCTTTTTGTTTGTGCAATACGCGTGTGTGTGCTCGCGCGCGAGAGATAGAGAAAGAGAGAGACTCATTCTGATTGCTGCTCTCCGGGGGAAACCAGTGCATCAGAACTCCCAAGTTCATAATAGCGGGTATCGCTTTAAACAAGGGAGGAATTTTTACCTGAGAATCATATGTTTACCAGGGACGGGGTAAGTATTTTGCAGAAAAAAGAGCTAGGAAAACGACGGAGGGAACGAAACTTACCAGACTAAGAGCTGCAGATACATCCTCCCTTATATATAACGCCAAAGGAAGGAATTAGAAAAAAGGAGATGCAAATGTTCTCATGTAACTGTAAATTGGCTGCAGTCGTCTTGTTTTGTTTTGTTCATTTCTTCTACTTATTTTTTTCCCCCTTTTTTCTGAGCTTTTAATGGAATTGGCTTGAAGCATAATGTAAACAAAACCCAAAAATGGATGCAATCTGCACGTTTTCCTAATCATATAGACAAACTGAAATAGTAGGTCTAACTTCAATTGTAAGACCGCTAGACAGTGTAAAAATGAGACCCAAAGCCGAGGGGTCTTGAGCTTGTAGAGTCCAGACAAATTGGCAATAACAGACTTCAACATAACGGTTAATGTTCACATGTTTTAGATACAATGCATATATCACGTTAAACTTTCACACAGAACATCGAATATGGACATTTTATACATCAAAATTAATCTCTATATAAAGCATTTAAAGCATCTTCTGTGTTTCAAATTTTAATCGCGGTTGCAGTTTTGCACCATACACCAAATTATTATGGTTGTCCGTGAACCATAAACCAAGCCACATGCTTATCCCTCCTTCATAAATCATATCCTGTCCCCAACTCACAAAGAAAGAGGGAGAGGAGAGAGAACAAACCGGCTGTCGCAATCAGGAAAACAGAATGCCACCAATGGCAGCAAAAAACTATGATCATAATTTAAATCATCAAAAAATATTCCTCCAAGCGTACACCTTGCACCCAATGCTGCAAATAGAAAGGGAAGTGAAATAAAAGGGCAAAATAATATCACAACTCTCATAAAGTTCACATTATAGTTCAGTAGAAACGCAGCTCATTTGTGCAAATGAAAAAATTATTCGACGTACCTCATCCGCATATCCTACTACCTCATCCTCACACCGGTTAAAATTCGCTTCATCACCTTTACTCTCAACACTTCTTAACAATCCCACTATCGTTTGCGGAAGACTAAAGAGGTATATATATCTATACACCAAAATCATATACCAGATAAACCAAATTTTCACAGCTCCAAAACTAGATTTCACAGTTTAATAATGTAAAACTCAAATTTCCCAAGAATTTTTGCAAATCCAAACACAAAGCAAACAACCTCATTCTAAACTCAAAATCAACAAGAAAGAAAGATACATCCCATTCCCATAAATTAAACTCATCGAACACCATATCCACCCGCCAAAAAAAAAAAAAAAATGAAAGTCACCTGCTTGGGGAGCTTGGTGGCATCATCATCTATAATGGGCGGTTACAGAGGAGAGACGGGGGCTCGTAGCTTTGCCGCACAAGAGAGAGCGCGGCCAAATTTGGTATAAGAATCTTGTGCTCCATGTCTACGTTGCCCATAGGCCATAACCTTCTCTCTGAACTTGCTCTCCAACATTGCCAGAAAAGGGTCTCTGGCCCCAAATCATCCAACAAGCCGGTGCCCAGACCCTGAACGGTGGTGCCAAGATTCCTCAGCCTGAGTTGAGAAAGGGAGCGACTTGGTGCGCTGTTGTTGGTGGCGGTATAGAGCGGTAGATAGTTTAGGAAGACGGAGAGGGAAGGTGAGGTGGGTGGTGGGTGTTGGGATATGATTTGGTCAAGTTTAAATTATTCGGTAAAGGCCTAGTGTAAGCACCTAATAGCTTAATGCGGGCCTGTGTGCACGAGTGTACGCCGGCTGTGAGCAACCAAGTTGAGAGTAAGGCGTGGTTGCATTTTAACTTGATGGCAGATGGGTTTTGCATGGCATGGACGTAAGGACCAGCATGCAAAGGGTGGCAACGTACATGGGAGTAGGCATGCACACACGTGGAACACTCAGAGTTAGTTGATGCACATGATCGGGAAGTTGAGGCACATGTCTTGGATAGACCAGGACATGACACGCGGCTTGGAGAGACCAAGCCCTGATGCACGTGGCGAGACAATAGATGGCTAGGCAGTTATCTGATCAATGTGGCGCGCGATTGTGAGTCAAATGTGCGCCACTGTTGTGCGTGTGCAAGCAGTTACTTGGACCCGCTCCCCTTTTCCCCCAAATGGCTACTTGAGACCCAAGACACGTGTCCCACCAGAAATGTGAGGCCTAATGGCTGGGGCTGTCAGCCAACATGTGTTGCCCATTTTTGTTTATTTATAGCCATTGATGGCTAAGGCTAAGGACACGGTTTCTGAGTGTGTGATCCCAGCAACGATTGTTATATTCCTTTTATGCGAGATAATAAAAAGGTTGGGAAGAATTCCCGTACGTTGGTGTGTTTGTGTTTCCTTTGATTCTAAGTGCGAGAGAGTTGGCTGGCTGAGTACGAGACTTAGCGCCATCACCGGTGAAAAATTCAAGAGAGAATTTCGACCCCGTGACAAGCTGGTATCAGAGAATGGCCCAGTGGTGTTCCTGGGTTGGCAACGATGAACGAGATTCAGGAACGGCTTACCCGATTGGAGGATTTTGTTGGTGCCCCTTTGACAGATAATGCTGCAAGTTTGTCCGTTCAACTTAAGCGGCAATCTGAGCAGATTGTGGCGTTGAATGTAGCACGTGCAGACTTGATGAAAGACATGGAGGAACGTTGCTCATCTATGATGCACGATTTCATCGCAATGGTCAACCTGGTAAAAGACAACTCCAAGAGATTGGAGGACGAACTGAGCATTGTTAAGAGGGCTGTGGCAACCCCTCAACCAACCGATGGTGGTCCTGGTTCATCAAAAGTTAAAGTCCCTGAATCGAAGCCATTCAATGGCAATCGGAATGCAAAAGAACTGGAGAACTTTCTGTGGGATATGGAGTAGTACTTCAAGGCTGCCCGTGTTGTAGAAAATGAACAAGTGACGATAACGGCCATGTACCTTTATGGTGACGCCAAGCTTTGGTAGCGTACCTTGTTGGATGACGATGCAAACTCAAACAGGCCTCGGATTGAAACGTTTGAAGCCTTGAAGAAAGAATTGAAGGATCAATTCTTGCCCATGAACTCGGCTTGGTTAGCGAGGGAAACTTTGAAGAAATTGAAGCACATTGGATCGGTGTGTGATTATTTAAGGAAATTTAATTCTTTGATGTTGGACATCAAGAATATGTCGGAAGAAGATAAGCTGTTCAATTTCTTCTCCGGACTACAGCCTTGGGCTCAGGCCGAATTACGAAGGCAGAATGTGAAGAATCTGCCTATGGTTATTGTTGCCGCGGATAGTCTGATCGACTACAAATTTGGGCCTTCCTTGTCCAACACTGACAAGAAGAAGTCCAAAGATGACGGCAAGAGAAGTCAGAAACCCGACAAAGAGGGAAGGAGAGATAAGCAGAAGAGAAAAGAAGGTGAGGCCTCAAAGTCAAAGGTGACAGAGGCATTTCATGGCAAGAAAAACTTAGGATGCTTTATTTGCGATGGTCCTCATCGGGCAAGAGATTGCCCACGGAAGGAGAAACTGTCAGCCCTCATTGCTCAGGACGGGTTTGATGATGAGGCGGGCGATGCAAAACCGAGATTGAACCCCCTTCAATTACTGAATGCAATCACGGGAGACAAGTAGGGCTCACGACAAGGGCTCATGTATGTGAATGTGTTGCTAAATGGGCATGCAGTGCGAGCAATGTTGGACACTGGTGCGACCAACAATTTCCTTTCACAGCGAAAAATTGGAGACCTCAAACTTATCATCTCAAAAAGCTCGAGTAGGATCAAGGCGGTGAATTCTGGTGCACAGCCTATACAAGGAATGACCACGTCATCCTTGAAGATCGGTGATTGGGAACAGGAGTGTTGCTTTATGGCTGTCCCTCTTGATGATTACGATCTGATCCTTGGAATTGAGTTCTTTGTGAAGGCCAAATCAGTAGCAGTGCCCCACTTGGGTGGCCTATTCATCCAAGATGAGGCAAAACCATGCTTTGTTCAGGCGGAGTTTTGTGAGCAAACTACAGAGAAGCCGTTGTTGTAGTCGGCTTCCCAGTTAAAGTCAAGATTAAAGCGGGGTGAGACAACGATAATGGCTACCTTGGTAGAGATCAAGCCCGACAAAGTTGTAGAGGTGCCTAACGAAGTTGCTGGAGTGCTTGAAGAATTTCAAGATGTTATGCCACCCGAACTACCAAAAAAGTTGCCCCCACAGAGGAACTTTGACCACAAGATAGACCTTGAACCAGGCGCTAGACCCCTTGCCCGTGCCCCTTACCGCATGGTGCCTACTGAGTTGATGGAATTACGAAAGCAACTGGATGAGTTGCTGGAGGCAGGCTACTTACAGCCATCAAGGGCCCATATGGTGCACCTGTTTTGTTCCAGAAAAAGTAGGATGGGACCCTCCACATGTGTGTGGATTATCGAGCACTCAACAAGGTTACGGTGAAAAAGAAGTACCCCGTGCCCAATGTAGCAAACTTTTTCGACCGACTTTCAAAGGCATCTTACTTCATCAAACTTGACTTACGGTTTGGGTATTGGCAAGTCCGCATTGCTAAGGGAGATGAGTCAAAAACAACAATGGTCACTAGGTATGGTTCGTTTGAATTCCTAGTAATGCCTTTCGGTCTCACTAACGCCCCCGCTACTTTTTGTAACCTCATGAATGATGTGCTCTATGAGTTTCTAGATAGCTTTGTGGTGGTCTATTTGGATGATATTGTGGTGTACAGTGAGTCATTGGCTCAAATGTTGAGCACCTAAGGATGGTGTTTCGCAAACTAAGGGAAAACTCCTTGTATGTGAAGAAGGAGAAATGCGAGTTTTGTATGCAGGAAATCTTGTTTTTGGGGCACAAGATTAGCAAAGGGCAGATCAAAATGGACGAGCGAAAGATCAAGGCCATTGTAGATTGGCCTGCCCCTACTAAGGTGATTGAGTTGCGATCGTTCCTTGGCTTGGCTAACTACTGCAGGCGTTTTATTGAAGGATACTCCAAGAAGGTGAATCCCCTCACCGACCTGCTAAGGAAGGATAAAAGGTGGGCTTGGACAGTAGACTGCCAAGAAGCGTTTGAGAAAATTAAGGCAGTGGTGACTTCCGAACCAGTGCTGCGGTTGTCTAACTTGAATTACCATTTAAAGTGCATACTGATGCATCCGACAGAGCCATTGGTGGGGTGTTGGTCCAGGAAGGGCACCCCATTGCATATGAGAGTAGGAAGCTAAAAGATGTGGAACAACGTTATTCGGCCCACGAGAAAGAGATGGTGGCTGTGATCCGTTGTCTTGAGATGTGGAAACATTACCTGCTAGGAACAAAGTTTACTGTGGTGACAGACAACGTGGCCAACACTTACTTCAAATCTCAAAAGAAACTATCTCCTAAACAGACCCGTTGGCAGGAATTTCTTGCTGAGTTCGACTTTGCATGGCTGCATCGTCTAGGCAGTGAGAACCGAGTAGCAGACACCCTAAGCAGGAAAGAGGTACAAACATATGTGGCTTCCTTGACCCTTATTCAGTCTGACTTTGTTGATAAAATTAGATAGGCTGCAGAGGCAGACACTACATATTGTCAACTAAGGCAGCAGGTTAAAGAAGGACTTGTTCGAAAATATTGGGTTGATGGCGGCTTGCTGTATGCACGAGGAGGCCAACTCTTTGTCCCTAAAGGTGGGAGACTATGGCAAGAATTGCTGAAAGAGACCCATGACCCATTGTGGGCAGGACATCCAGGTATTGAGTAGATGATCACACTCACGTCGAGACATTACTTCTGGCCAAAGATGGAGGAAGACATTGAGATGTATGTCCGAACATGTCTAGTGTGCCAACTAGACAAGACTGAGAAGATGAAACAAGCGGGACTTCTCCAGCCCCTATCGATTCCTAAGAAGCCATGGGTGTCTTTTTCCATGGACTTCATTGTTGGATTGCCGACGGTAGAAGGTTTGAGTTCGATATTGGTGGTGGTTGACCGATTTTTGAAGTATGCTATGTTCATGGCTTCACCCCATGCATGTCTAGCCAAAGTGGCAATCGAATTGTTTATGAAGCATGTGGTGAAGGTGTTTGGCTTGACCTTGGACATAATCAGTGACCGTGATGCGAGATTCACTAGTAAATTCTAGACTTATCTTTTCAAACTCATGGGTTCAGAATTGAAGTTTTCTACAGCCAACCATCCACAAACTGATGGCTAGACGGAGCGGATAAATGCTTTGTTGGAAGAATATTTACAGCACTATGTCACCGCAAGTCAGCAAAATTGGGTGGATTTACTTGATGCGGCCCAGTTTTGCTACAACATCCATAAGTCCTTTGCCACGGGATTGACCCTTCGGAGCTAGCACTTGGGCATCAACCATTGACCCCATTGGAAGTGGCCAAACAGAAATCGCAAGGTGAGTGTCCTGCTGCGTATCGCTTTGCTCGTGACAAGCAAGAGTTGATCGAGCAAGCACATGATAACTTGGCCAAGGTGTAAAGACAGATGAAAAAGTATGCTGACAAGCATAGGCGGTCTTTGGAGTTTCAAGAAGGTGATTTAGTCCTTTCGAAGTTGACCCCACAGATTTGGAAGAAAGTGAAGGGCAGGCGCTATCACAAAGGTCTGATCCAGAAGTATGATGGACCATTTCCTATGTTACAGCGAGTGGGAAATGTGGCCTGCAGATTGCAGTTACTTGAGAGGATGAAGATACATCCAACATTCCATGTAAGTTTCTTGAAGCCATATCACGGAGATGGTGACAGGCAGCAAGTGAAAAAAGCCCCTCCTATTGTGAGAAAAGAGTTCAATAAGAAGATGGTGAAGATTCTTGACCATCGGACCCAAGGTGAGAGCAGGAGAAATCGACGGACGGATTATCTTATGCATTGGGTGGGTAGTAGTGAGGCAGATACAACATGGGAAAGGGATGTTACTTTGTGGCAATTTGAAGAATAGGTGAAGGCATACCTTGAGAACCTCCCGACGAGGACGTCGGCTCCATCCGGTGGTGGGTTTGTAAGCACCTAATAGCTTAATGCGGGTCTGTGTGCACAAGTTTGCGCGGGCTATGAGCAGCCAAGTTGAGAGTAAGGCGTGGTTGCATTTTAACTTGATGGCAGATGGGTTTTACATGGCATGGACGTAAGGACCAGCATGCAAAGGGTGGCAACGTGCATGGGAGTAGGCATGCACACACGTGGGACACTCAGAGCTAGTTGATGCACATGATGGGGAAGTTTAGGCACATGTCTCGGATAGACCAAGACATGACACGTGGCTTGGAGAGACCAGGCCCTGATGCATGTGGCGAGGCAATAGATGGCTAGGCGGTTATCTGATCAATGTGGTGCGCGATTGCGAGTCAAACGTGTGCCACTGTTGTGCGTGTGCGAGCAGTTACCAGCAGTTAGTTGGACCCACGCCCCTTTTTCCCCAGATGGCTACTTGAGACCCAAGACACGTGTCCCACCAGAAATCTGAGGCCTAATGGCTGGGACTATCAGCCAACACGTGTTGCCCATTTTTGTTTATTTATAGCCATTGATGGCTAAGGCTGAGGACACGGTTTTTGAGTGTGTGATCCCAGCAACGATTGTTGTATTCCTTTTATGCAAGATAATAAAAAGGTTGGGAAGAATTCCCGTACTTTGGTGTGTTTGTGTTTCCTTTGATTCTAAGTGCGAGAGAGTTGGCTGGCTGAGTGCGAGACTTAGCGCCATCACTAGTGAAAAATTCAAGAGAGAATTTCGACCCCGTGACACCTAGTATGGGAAGTAGGGCTAGCAAAGTCGTGTTACGTGTCGTGTTTATCAGCATGATTGCAACACGATACGATTACATTGAATACGAATATTACACGATCAATAAACGTACTTGAAATATAAACACAAACACGACACGCCTATAACACGCGTAACACGACACGACACGACATAATTTAACACATGTAACACGACATGACACAATTAACACGATTATTAAATGTATCGTAACAAATTGACATGATTATAACATGTTTAATAACACGATTAAAAACAAACCATACTATTTATTTTTTTACTACATAGATTATTTTATTTCAATTTTCAATTTTTAATGACATAGATAATTTTATTTCAATTTTCAATTTTTAAGTATCTTCTAAGTCTTTTTTACTACATAGATAATTTTATTTCAATTTTTAGGTATCTTAGATACATGTCTTCTAAAAAAAAATTAGTATAAAAATTATAATAATATTTAATTAGTAAATATTTTAGACTAAATTCTTTCTCCAAATTGGAGAACATTTTAAAGCCATCTAGGATGTGGCTTTTTTGGCGACACCCTGCAACAAAGGAAACTAAGTTGTTATATAAGGTGGAGTTGAGAGAGGATACTGGTGAAGTAAAACCATAATAAATAAATAAAAAAGGCTACCTTTAGCCACCAAACGCTGATCAAGCGTGATGGTGGTGGGAGTAATAATACACCCTCTACGTGCAAGGATCGAATCCTTGTATCTACCTGCAAAATCTAAAAATTTTTTAATTAAGGTGTAATAAATTTTGACACCTAACACTTATTTAGTGTAGTGGTGGTAAGAGTAATAATTTTTCTCTTGGGTGCAAGGTTCAATTTGCTGCACCTGCAAAATCTAAATTTTTTTTTTGTTTTAAGCTTATATTATTTAATATATAAATATATATTTCTTTATTGATTTTATTGATATTTTAGTAAAAACATAGGTCTAAAATTGACGTATTTTTTCATATAATTGTATTTTTAGCATAATCACTTAATTTAAAAAACTTATAAAAGGGTTTTTCTAATTGGCTTGAATTAAAAATAAATTAAAAATTAAGATTACATGTCCTAGGTATATCTTCTAATAATAATTAATAGAAAGAATGGTTTATAAAGTTATAAAATGCATCTTAAACTTACTTAATTAGTTTTAACAACCTATCAGTTTTGACTACAAATTTTATATTCTATATTTTCTTATATTTTATTTTAATAAATATACTTGAAATATATTTTTTTTCCTAAATACTATAGTTATTAAACGTGCTATAAACATACGGGTCGTATCGTATCGTGCTGACACGTTTACTGTACATTTAATTAAGCATGTTAAAGTGTGTTAAACATGTTAGCACGAATCCAATACATTTATTTTCGTGTTATTCATGCCAACCCATTTATGGCCCAATTAATATACGTGCGTTTCAAACCCGTTTATATCGTGTCGTTTTCATATCGTATCATCGTGCCATGTCCAAAATTGCCGGCTCTAATGGGAAGTCTAGGTTGTGGCCTGAGTGAATCGAGCCTGATCAAAGAGGTCAATTCAAGCCAAACTATTGCCATTAGGATATCCAGCTCATTATTATTCATTCGACTAATGACATTGATTGGTTCAACATCCTTAATTTGATTTGGGTTTCTATTCAACTTGTTTGGGATGAATTCATGCATTGTCCACTACTGTAGATTTGCTTAGTGTTGGTTTGTTGGAATTGACAATATGAGTTTGGCAGTTGTAAGGGGATACTCGTTGAACCGCAAAGTAGAACGTGGGGAGAAGTCCAATATTTATGCTTTATTAGAAATCGACACGTGTTTCACTACTACAAGTATTACCATGTTCACTTCTTCCATAAGATTGAGGCCCACATTCCCACGAGGACTTTCTATTAATGGAGAGTGAAGCTCCCACAGTATGGACAAGGGTAGACCTTACCGAAACTCTGTAAAAGTCATTAGTGTTCTGTAACAAAATTCTCAATACTTTGTAATATGTATCAACTTACTTATTATAGTGAAGAACAGTAGATGTAGCTTTCATTATAGAGTGAATCATTACAAATCTTGCTTGTGGTATCATTTACTTTTACTACATCATTTACTTTATCTAGTGCTCTAATCTAACCTTCATTTTATAATTTTTACTCGTAAATACCAAATATTGAATTACATTTTAATCTATTTATGTTTAATTGTAAATCCAACGTTTATAGTTTGGTGCTCACTATAGAGCCTTTAAATCATCAACTTGAGGATTTTTAAAGCTTCAACAATAGACATAGCAGACAGCACTGATAACCAGAGCACACTTGGTGAGCGGAATAAAGATGCATAGACTACATCTCAAGAAGACAAGTAGATCAAAGTTCTTGTTGTGGAGGTAAAGATATTGAAGAAGCTGTTTCAAGAACAGGCGACACATATTCAAGAACACGACAGGCACATCGAATAACTAAGTAGTGAGAACAATGCTCTTAGGAGCCAAATCAGCTATTAGAACTCCTAACTCTCAGCATCTCACACTACAATCCTTGAGTACTCGACAGTCCCAACCACGACGGCTATGCAGTGGTAGTAACAAACATCACCATTAACTAGGCAAGATCCTTTCTATAGTCCTATTAGAAGAATGCAGCCATTTTATACAATGTTGACACCTATAGTGACAACTATGGTCGCAACAACTATAGCGATGCTAGCGACATCAACAATTACAGTAGCTATGAGCGCTCCATAGGGCGTAAGCAGAGAAGAGCCCCACGTAGCTAGACAATTGAACGAATGGATCGAGCAAACAACATAGACAAAAGCTGTCTTGATCCTAGCCTAATTAATCGCAAAGGCCATTCAATAAATGATGCGAGACATGCTCGATCAGAATACCAAGCTGGTTGAGAAAAAAGATAGACCAGAAAGTGGCCAAGGCTATGAGCAAGACATCAGCACTCGATGATATTTTGAAGAAGTAACATGAGACCCCTTTTTACTAGAAGAATTACTTTTGTCATCCCACCAAAGTATATGAATCTTGTATTTGCACGGTTTAATAGGACCGTAAATCCTCATATCCTCTAGTACAAGAATGTAAATAGTGCAACATACATTCCGAACTAGATATTGGATGAGATGATGTGCAAGCTGTCTGCGTAGAGTTCAAGAGGACTAACCATTTAATGGTTTAACAATTTACCCTCGAGAACAATCTACATCTTTGAGGCTTCATCAAAGCTAATTCTATGCACATCAAACCAAGCAAGATGACTAAGGACCTTTGCTTAGTGATTCAGAGCCCAGGTGAGTCATTATGGGCTTATATTAAGTGGTTTCGTAAAGCACTTTTAGAGATTTCAAACCTAAAGACAGACAGCTCGAGAAGCTTTGAAGAAAGGATTGTTGCACAAGTCCTCATTCAAAAAGGTATCTACTCAGAGTACCCCCAAACGATCTCAGAAGCCTTAAACAGGGCCAAGGGGTGGATTGACCTCAAAGAAGAAAATGAGAGATGCGAGCGAGAACTTGCAAGGAATAGAGAGTAGAACGTAAAGGTAGAAAGATAACCCAAGGCATGACTGGAATGAAGGGGATAAACTAGAACACCTCCGAGCGGAGAATGGAGGAAAAAAGATAAACAAAAATCACAAAAGGGAAGTAGGCCCCTGTTTCCACCAAAGTATGCCTTAAATATCTCCCTAACTAGATTGATCACACAGTTCAAAGGGAAAGACCATGTCAGGTGGCTAGGCAATTTGGCCTTGAGCTAGTCTCAGGACCAGATGAAGTATTGCAAATTCTACCAAGATACTAGTCACTTGAAGATCAATTACAAAGCTCAGCGAATGAAGATGGTAGAATTACTAAAGAAAGGCCATTTAAAGGAGTTCTTATAAGAATGAGGAAGACAAACATATGGGTGGGATTGCGAATAGAGTGGACAAAAGAACAGATAAGCCCAAGAAAAGCACCTTCACCACTACCAATCAAGCAGGTAATCAGAGCCATTTACGAAGGCTCTATTTATAATGGAGACTACACCAACGAGATAAAGGCCCATTAAAGGAGGGCAAATCAAGCAACAACTAGCTCAGTGGTAGAGGAATATGAAGAGCACTTCATTTTATTCCACAGTAACGAAGTGTCATAGCTCGATAGGCCACAAGATGATGCTCTAGGATCAAACTTAATGTCACAAATTGTGAAATTGGGAGGATACTCGGTGACAACAGGAGCTTGGGAACATTTTGCTTCTCTCAACATTAAGAGTAATGGAATCAATGAAAAGGAGATAGCAATATCAAACACCATATCAGTTGGATTCAATGGAAGTATATGCTGCTAGAGAGAATAAGATGACGAATTTCCTCGTCATGAACTACCCTTCAGGATATAACATGATCTTCAGAAGGCCTTGTATACACTTGATGAAAGCAATCCCATCTACTTACCATCAGCAAATCCGCTTCCCAACAAAGCGCAAGATAAGATAAATTTGAGGAAGTCAAGACATAGCCAAGAGCTATTTGATAACAGTGAAGCAAAAGAATCCAGCCTTACAGCAACTATAGACGAGCCTATCAAATGCGTTGAGCATTGAAGAACAAGGGGAACCAGTACTTGAACAACTAGATGAAGTGTAAATTGACCTAAAAAATAAGCATCAGACAATAAACATCGACTCGTAGCTTGATTTCGAGGTAAAAACTACTATGGTGTAATTCTTAAAGGCTAATAGAGATTGTTTTGCATGGTCTCATGTAGATATGCCTAGGATCAACCTAAGTGACATTACCCGCCAGCTCAATGTTGACCCAAACCACCGACCCATGCGACAAAAATAGAAAAGACAGGGGATCGAGCAAAATAATATAGTGAAAGAGGAGGTTAGGCGTTTGTTAGAAGTAGGATTCATTCGACCAGTTCAATACCCAGATTGGCTTGCGAATGTTGTGATAATGAGGAAAAAAGAATGGGAAGTGGTGAATATATGTAGACTTCACATACTTAAATGAAGCTTGTCCAAAAGACAGCTACCCACTACTTCACATAGATCACCTCGTCAAAGCAACCACTGTTCACAAAGTCCTAAGCTTTCTTGATGCCTTATTGGGCTATAATTAGATTCTATTGCATTCAAAATATCATGAAAAGACTGCCTTTATCACAGAACATGGCATTTTCAGATTCAAGGTCATGCCATTTGGGTTAAAGAATGCTTGCCAGTATCAAAAACTTGTCAATTTGATGTTTGAGGAGCAAATCGGTAAGAATATAGAAGTCTGCATTGACGATATGTTGGTGAAATCTTTGTAGGCCTATCTTAATGTGCAACATCTAAAAGAATGCTTTGATGTGTTTAGAAAGTATAACATGAAGTTAAAACCTCAAAAGTATACTTTAGGGGTTGCCAATGGAATTTTTACTCAGGTACCTTGTGATGAAGAGAGGGATCAAAGTAAATCCTAATCAAATCAAAGCCTTCTAACTTATGCGATCACTGCGAAGCAAGTGGAACCTAAGAAGTTGACAAGGTGAGTTATTGCTCTTAGTAAATTTATAGCTCATTCATCGACCAAGTGCTTGCCATTTTTTCAGCTGCCAAAGCAGGACGTGAAGTTTGAATGGAGCGACCACTATGAACAGGCCTTCCTAGATTCCAATTTTGTCAAAACCAAAGGATGGAGAACCACTATACCTCTACTTGCTAGTTCTAGAAATAGTGGTCAATTCTGCACTCGTTAGGGAGGAAGACTCAATCAAAAAACTGGCATTTTTCCTTAATCATACCCTACTTGATGTAGAAACAAAGTACTCCATTATGAAAAGCTCGTGCTCATGCTTGCCACATCCACTCGCAAACTACGACAATACTTTTAGAGCCACATTATTGTAGTGCTTTCATCGTACTTAATACGAGCCATTTTGCGCTAGCCAGATGTCTTGGGAAGATTGACGAAGTGGGCTGTCAAACTCATTGAGTTTGATATCAAGTATAAACCAAGAATTGCGTTAAAGGCACAAATGTTAGTAAATTTTGTCACAAAATTGACGTATGAGCCTAATGATGAGGAGTCGAAGGTATAAACCATGCAAGTAAATGGCGCCAGCAACGAGAGAGGCTCAGGAGTTGGAGTTTTGCTGCGATCACAGACAGGCAAAGAAGTCAAGCAAAACTTCAGGTTGGGTTTCAAAATGATCAAGAACAAAGCAGATATGAAGCTATGTTCGCCAAATTGAGATTGGCTAAGACACTGGGGGCTGCCAAACACATAATGGAAAGTTATTCAACTTTGCCGGTCAACCAGATAATCAAATAGCATGAAGCTAAGGATGACAAGATCATCATATATTTGGAGATTGTTAACAAGATCATCATATATAGAAAGTCATTCCTGTTGGATTCATCAAGCTGCCCAACATTACAAAGACGGAAAAGTTTAATACGTTGATCCTAGAGAAGACAGGCGGGTAGAAGACAAGCAAGTGGCAAGGAAAATTAAGATTCAAGCACTAGATACTACTTGATAGATGGAAAATTATACAAACGGTCGATTGTGGGTCCTTACCTTTGATGCCTAAGAAAGGATGAAACCGAGTGAGTGATTTGAGAAGTTCACGAAGGTTCCAGTGGAAATCATTTGGGAGGACTATCTTTATGCAACAAAATCAAAAAGCAAGGTTATTACTAGCCCACAATGCAAAGTGACTCAAAGATTTTGTAAGAAAATTTGATAGTTACAAAGACATGCACTAGTCGTCAACCAGCCTATTGAAGAGTTGTCTTCGATCAATTCATTGTACTTGTTTATGAAATATTCATTAGACGTGGTCAGACCGCTTCTGCTAGCCTCTAGACAAGTAAAATATCTGCTCGTTCTTACTGATTATTTCTTTAAATGGATCAAAGCTGAAACCTTTGTAAATATCAAAGAATGAGATGTTGAACGATTCATTTGGAGAAACATCATTTATTGGTTTGGAGTACCTAAGGAGATTGTCATTGATAATGGCTATCAGTTTATCTCCAGCTCTTTTAAAAAATTCTGCCAAGATTGGGAGATCATTTTAAGCTTCTCAAGACCTAGGTATCAATAGGTAAATAGACAGGCTAAAGCGACGAACAAAACAATTGTTAGAAATTTAAAGAAAAGGCTAGAAGTAAGAAAAAATCACTATGTCGAAGAAAACCTGATTGTGTTATGGGCCTATTGCACGACTCTAAGGCGAGCAACTGGTGAATCCCTATTTGTTTTTTGTTTATGGCACAGAAGCAATGAATTCAACCGAAGTAGTCACACGAGATCTTCGCATTGGCTACTCCCTTCTAAGCAAGATGACAAATGACAAAATGTTGAAAGATATAATCGATGTGATCGATGAAAAAAGGAAAATGCCTTGTATTACCTCGGATGTTATTAGCAAACAGCTCCGAGTTATTACAATTCCAAAGTAAGAATTGGGAGATTTCTTGTGGGAAAACCTATTTTATAGAAGGACTTCTAGAACACGAGAGAGGTGAATATTGGAAAATTATTTGCTAACTAGGAAAGCCTGTATCGAATCAGGAAGGTTGTATACGATGGGGTTTAAAAGCTCAAGAAGCTCGATGGATCAATCATCAACAAGATTTAGAACATCACCATTTGAGAAAGTATTACACTTAGTTTTATTTTTATAATTTGAACTAAACAATTTTCTTTAATTTTTAGGTTTCTCATTTGATCGTTCAATTTGTTTCACTGTAGGTAGTATGTCGACATAATTTCTGAGCATCAGTTGAACGAGCCCTTTAGCAATGTTTGTAAAGGTTAACTATATACAGCTTGTTCCTTACACATGGGTATGTAGGCAACTCATATTCTACAAATGAGTGTAGCCGTGTTATCACAACAACAACCATTTTACTTGATTAGTCACTACAATGTTACTTTTAGCCATTTTCATGGCTCAAACCCATTGACACCAGATTTGATCCGCTCATCCAATGTTTGACTTAATTTGCCATCTTTATGGCTTTGCCATTTTCATGGCTCAATCCCATCGATGCTAGATTCGATCTACTCATCCAATGTTTAACTTGACTTGCCATCTTCATGGCTTAGCCATTTTCATGGCTCAAAATCTTACCAACACTGGATTGGATCTACTCATCCAGTGCTTGATTCAAAATGGATTCGATATATTTGTCCATCATCATGGCAAGGCCATTTTCATGGCATATAATTATTTGACTATATAAAAAACATAATTGTTCTATTTACTTTAATATTACCAGATTCCATTAGAATTGATATTATTAATCAAGTGATGCTCTAACTAATTTAAAGTCCAATTACTATTGAATAAAGAATCTTTGAGGGTAGTTAACTCTTTGAGAAGGAAGAAAGGAAAATTTAATTTATATTAAACAAAAAAAAGTTCACAGCAATTGCAAAGAAGATTATAGAGCTATAGTATGTAAAAAAGAAGCAAAAAGCAAAAGTTGCTTGACATTTAGTTTGCAAAGCTAGAAGAACTCTCACCAAATAGGGCTAGTAGACAGTCCCCTTTTCGCTTCTATGATGCCTGGATCCGTTTATTAGCTTTAGACCCTTCGACCTCAACATCAGAGTTGGCATCTAGGGCAAAAAGATCTTCCAACTATGCAATCTTGGTGTCAGCATCCCACCCTCCACCTTGAAACTCTTAAAACTCTTTAAGTAGTTTGAGCCTCGTTTTAATGGTTGATTCACTATGGACATTGAGGAATTATTCCCAAATTATTGTAGCTTCACTGGCCTTTTCCTCTGCTTCCTTCTTCACTTGTTTGAGTTTGGACTCTTTCAAGTGGAGGTTGCTACTCAGATTGATGATCTTCTCGTTCGCTAAAGCTAGCATAGCGATGGCATCATTTATCTCTTTTATGCTCTTTCCTTGTCTGCCTTGGCATTCTTTCTCTCTTCTTCGACCTTCTTGGCTTGCTCATCTAGCTCTCTGGTAAGGTAGTGAGCCTATAATACTTGAACTTGGCCAGATTTGTGAAAATGTTGTACTTTTAGAAGGCCTACGAGATACATGGTTAGGTGTTTTATCAGGAGCATAGTTTAGACCGAAGCAAGAGGATACATGTTTAAATTTTACCTGGCTAAAGAGGATCATAGACTCATTGTGAAGTTGAGAAAGTGACTTTCCCTAAACTTTGTTTCAACGGTGGGAAAGTTAAAGCTCTTTATAGCCTTGAGAGCCGACTCCCTATCTTATAAGACACTTGTATGCTTTGACACGTTGAGTATCTTCTCGTTGATTTTTTCTACTTAGTCTCATTCACCCGAGATGGTTTGACTTATGTTCCTATCCTCTTTTTTGGGGCACAGGGTTGAATGTCAAAGGGTGGAAGTAGAGGCAAATTTGCAATATCGGTTGGCTTTGGATGGATACTCTTGTTAGAACCAATCGCATCCACTTTGTTAGTGTTAGACTTCTTCTTCATCTTCTTTTATTTTTTCTTTTGCAGCTGCCTTCGATGCTACTTTTCTTTCAATGTTTCTTCAGTAGATGGAAGAGTGATCTTCATTGAAGACAACATTGCTTCTACAAGCATGGTGTCCTCATCAAACAAAGGTGTAATATTTTTCGACTTACTGTATAGCCATTGAACTGCACCGTAGGAAAAAAAATCCAATCAACTTGGTTAGGCAAGCAAATAGGGATACCTATGGGGACTTCTTTGAATTATCTCCAAATTGACGATCTCTCTACTCACTCTAGACTTGAAATTTCTAACCAAGTCCTATTCTTGGCAGAATTAATCTTCTTGAATTGATCTCAAAATCATAAGGATTAGTTTAGGTTAACTAAACCTCAATAAGAACAGTGTGCATTAACTTACCAAGAATTCCAAAAGAAAAAGGAAAGTTAAAACAATTGGACAGTTGGAAGGATTCTCTATTGATCAACATGAAAAGTATTTTTCCTCCTAATCTCTATCTACGTTAACAAAGTCGGCAATGTTCCTTTTTGTTTCCCTATAAACAAAAGGGAATCGTCATGGATTCTTCTTGTTCTCGTTCATCCAATAGTAGGTTGAAAGTCCACTATGGAGAATTCGATATTGGCCTCCTCTTTCAAAATGATTCGCGTAAGAAGAAGACGCTGCCTATTGAGCATCAACTGGGTCATGGAAATCTGGAAATGAGCAAGAACTTTCAAGTACAAACTTAGGAATGTGTAATCGAAGAAAAAGTTCAAGGAACTTTTTGTATACGCAGGCCCATTAGTCATTTTGTGTGTCTGCCAATTCCCCTAGATACAGAAGGCAAATCTTAACGAATTTAAGAATGCCAGTCCTTTTTAGTTAGGATCGATGGTGGGCTTTTCTCAAAGATAGAGAAACCCTTCGAAGAGGATGAAAGATTCAAGTCCATAGAGGCCTCGTTTTCTTGTGCTCAACCAATTGTATTTGTTGGTCAGTTTCTCTCATTTGCGTCCAAGAACAGGTCTTGAATGCCTTCTGATATGCTCATGTGGGCAGTGGCTATGTTCGATTCAACTTTAGCTTCTTTGCTACATCCGGGCCCACCAATTTATGATGCCAACTTGAGCCTAGGCTGGTGTTGAATCACTTCCTCAACGTCGTAGTCATCATTGGTACCCCATAGGTCGCCATTTTCGCTCAACTAAGACGAATCCAGACTAAGAATAGCAGTTCTTTTGACATTTTTGGGATAAACAACAATTGGAAATGATGATTTAGGATTCAAAAGATCTAGAGTGCTTGAAGCTTGGGATTCAAAGGATCTTGAAGGTCTTTTGAGCTTTGGGCTCTAAAAAAGCCAAATAGAACTAATATCATGGGTTTTCCTGTGAAAGTGTGTGAAAAATGACAATAGGTTCTACGAGAAAGGACAAAAAGCAAGATTAGTGGAGAGAAAATGCAAGAAAAACAAAGGAAAAGAAGGAATCTTGCTTGGAAAATCTCAAAAAGCTTGGAAAATGTAGTGATGAGACTTAGAAAATGCACTTTTCTTAACGTTAAAATCAAGCATTTTGTATTAATATTTCTCATAAAACTCTTCAATTATAGCAATTTAGTGATAAATAGTGTTTGAGTGTCTTAGTGTGAAAATGTGTTTAAAAATGTATTTTTAATATGTTTTTATGTTTAATAATGTTTTCGGTAATTTTTAAAATCGTTTTGGTGTGTTAAATAAGTGTCTAGTTTTGTAAATAATAAAAATCGTAAAAATAATGTTGTTATTTTATTTTAAGTCTTAATGTGTTTGATGGTGTGTTTTAAGTTTGTAAATATATCCTATTATATTTTCAGTAATTTCTAAAAATATTTTCAAGTCATAAAAATCATATCAGTGCTAAACCAAAAAAGACTAAAAATTTTAGAAGTTTTTATCTATTTTTAATTAATTTTGTGTGTTTTAATGTAAAATAAATATTTTTAATATTTTTGTGAATATTATGTTTGTAAAATAATTAATTTTAGTGTGTTTGTGAATTTTAGATTTAAAATCTGGAAGAAAAACAGAGTAAAATGGTGCTAAATCGGACATCAAATGCATCAAAAACAATTAAAAAAAATCAATTTTGTATAATGGAGGACACGTGGCGAGTTTTGGGCCATTGGATGAGCAGCTGAATTGATCTCAGCCGTTCAAAGAAGAGGACGCGTGTCAACACGCCATCCATTACGTCAGTAAGTCTCAGTAGTGTAGTTTACGTGTTGATCCGTGATTCACGAGTGCATTACACGCGCCGACAGCTTTCACGCGCGTCAAAGAGTGCTTCAGGCTGCATCGGATCGTGTGTGGGCGTCTTCACTAGTGTGCGTCTTTCTAGTTGTTGGATCGGATGACCTTGACCAATCTGATAGTCCACATTTGCGATCCCATTGGTCCCACTAGGCCCATTTTATACAGTGAATCTAGCCCATTAGATTGTGCTTTCAACGGCCATGATCAGCTTGTTTTAATACTAGCAGCCGCCGAGAAGCAGGGGATTCCAAACGATTTTTCAAACAATGAACAAAGGAATCTCACGTGAAAAAAAAGGCACAATTTATTTTAAAAATTTCAACGGAGTTGTTAAGAAAATTGTATAAAAAAATAAAAAAATCAATCAATAGTAACTCTCTCATGCCTATAAATACCAAGGCATTCCTCGGTTCTGCATATCCCTTCTTGCAGTATGAGACTGATACTACATGAATAGTTTAATTTTTAAATAGTTTAGTTTATATTTTAGTTTTTAGTCCAGTTTTTTGCAAAATATTTCTTAGTTTATGTTGTAAAATTATGCTTAATAATATCAGTAGTACTTTATTAATTATGTCTTTCTAAATTTCTTTTTAGCTGAGGGAAGAGGGGGAAATTCTGGTAAAATTACCTTAAATATTTTTTGTTTTTCTTAGTTTTCTAAGCAGCTGTAATGCCAAAATATTTTCTTAGAAAACTTAGGATTTCAATATTTTCTTAGCTAGAACTCTGCCAAAATTGTAGTTTTAATTTATCAACGACATAGACTGGCGTGGATAATGCTTGAGAGGACCTTGATTACTCTTAGATAGAGAATGGCTTGGTAAATGCTTAACTTACTATCTTGGTTGTTATTTTAGTTAAGTTATGTTAAAATGCTGCCATTTATTAAGTTGTGTTTCTGCTACATTATAGACATGAAATGGCATAGTAAATGCTTGGTAACTCTTGATTTATTATCGATATAGGATAGCATCGTGTATACTTAAACCAACTAATAAATAAAAGGAAATATTACAAAGTAAACTATTTACTGGAACTGAATAAATCCTTTCTTGCGGGTTCAACCTCGGATTCACTAAGTAAATATTACTTGAGATAACCTTATACTTGGGGTTATTTTAGAGTGCGTTAATAGACGTGAGATCAAGTTTTTGGCGTCTTTGCTAGGAAACGGTATTGTTTTCAGTGCAGTATAATATTGCATAATATGTTTTCTTTTTCCTTTTCTTTTATATATTATTAACTTTTCTTTTCTTTTGTTTTATTTGTTTTCTTTTGTTAATATCTTCTATTTTGCAGGTGTTAAGTGCTGTTTACGTAGAAATCTGCATGCGTTTTCTGTAAGTTACTATTTGTGTAATAGTAGTTACTATTCACGTCACTATTTTACTATTTAAAAAAATAATAAAATAATAAAATAATCCTAAAAATCATAAAAATTTTATTTTCTTTCTTTTCTTCTGTAAAATATTTATTTTGCTAGTTTTAGGTTTAGTTTTAGGTTTTTGGCCCTAGAAATAAAACTTCATAAAATTTTAGATTAGGTTTTCCATAACACTTAATAAATAAATTGTGTTTTTGTGAAAAGTATTTTTTGAGAAAGTTCTATTCGGGGGCTGGTACTGGTTCGGAATTCTTTCCTATAACCAGTTCACTTTTGGAGATTCTCCCAACACCAGTCATTCCAGGAACGTTGTTCTGTCAAAGTGAATGGTTTTTAAGGAGCCTTAGCACCACCAATCTTTCCTGGGGACATTTTTGAAAAATATAATTCACAAATTTCACAAAATCAATAAGGCAAATACATTTCATTCACTACTTTATTCTCCTTGAGTAAAGAAAAGCTTAGTATCTCTCTATAAAATTTTGTAAATATTTAAATAATTTGTATGTCAATTTGGTTTTGTGAGTCTAAAAGTCATAGATTAGTTAGGAAAAGTTTAGAACCACCTTTAGTCTCTGTTGTGTTTTCAAATTCACCAAAAATGGTTGATGATGAAAGTGTTCATAATGAAAATATTGTTAATCAACAAATCATCAATCCTGTTGTTCATTCAATGAGAAATTATTTGCAACCACCCTATGAATCCACTCCATCATGTTTGGTTTTTCCTCTCAATGCCCATCACTTTAGGTTTAAACCTGGAATGATCAATTTGCTTCCTAATTTTCTTGGCTTAGAATCTAAAAATCTATATTTGCATCTTAGTGAGTTTGAAGACATTTGTGCTACCTTCACTGACCAGGAAGTTTCAAATGGAATTGTTAAGTTTAAGCATTTTCCTTTTTCTTTAAAAGACAAAGCTAAAACTTGGCTTACTTCTTTAAAATCTAGGTCAATAGGTACATGGCAAGAAATGCAAACTGAGTTTCTGAAAAAATTCTTTCCAACTTATAAGACCAATGCTTTGAAAAAACAAATTCAAAATTTTTCCCAAAATGTAAAAGAAGTTTAATTTCAATGCTGGGAACGATTTAAGGATTTGTTGAATTCTTGCCCACATCATGGTTTTGAAAAATGGCGTTACATTTGTTTCATTTATGAAGGTTTAACTCCTGAAACCCGTCAATTTGTTGAAACAATGTGTAATGGAGAATTCTTTGATAAAGAACCTGATGAAGCATTAGATTTTCTTGATAACTTAGCTGAAAACTCTCAATATTGGCAACATAGTAATTCTAAAGGCTCAATTAGATCTAATCTTACTAATGCTCAAAGAGGTGTCTATTAACTTAGTCAAGAAAATGATCTAAATGCTAGAATTGCATGTTTGGCTAAAAAGATTGAAGCCATAGAACGAAGGAATGTCCAAGAACCCAAAATTAAAATTTTGTGTAGTGTTTGCCAGACTCTAGGACACTCAACTTATGAATGCCCAATTTTTATGGAAGAGTCCCATGAACAGGTGAATTACACAAATCAATTGGACCCATCTAGAAAGCCATTTCCATCCCCACATTCTAACACATGCAATTCACAATGGAGAAACCATCCCAATTTCAGTTGAAAAAATGATCAACCACAACAGCAATTTCAAGCACCACCACCACTTCCACCACAAAATTCTCAAAGTCATCCACCATTTCCACAACAATCTCAAAATCCACAATTTTCATCTAATTCTCAAAATTTTCAAAGGCCTCCCTAAAATTTTTCTAAAAATCTCCTATCTCAAGTAAAAACTCTTGAAGACACTTTTCAATCTTTCATTCAAGCTCAAAAAACATTCATTTAAAAACCAGAAGTTCATAACACTTGCACTTCTCAAGCATTCATGAAATTAAAGAATCCATTTGTAAACTCACTTCTTCCCTTTGCGTTCAAGAAAAAGGCAAATTTCCTGCTCAACCTATACATTATGCATCTGCAAATGAAGTTGCCTCTTCTAGCTCACAATCGCAACAAGAAACAATTAATTTTGTGACAACTCTTCGAAGTGGAAAAGTTGTTGATAAAACTAATCTTTCAAAAGATCAAAAGGTTAATTCAACTTTAAAAAGTGGTGAAAAAATTAGTAGTGGTGAGGAAAATTCTAAAAAAGAAAAGAGTGTTTTAAAAGAGAAATTTGTTCCAAAGGTTCCATTTCCTTAAGCTTTGCTTTCAAAAGAGAAGTTTGGCAAAAATGCTGAAATTTTTGAACTGTTCAAACAAGTCAAAATTAACATTCCATTTTTAGATGCAATCAAACAAGTCCCATCTTATGCTAAATTTTTGAAAGATTGTTCTACAATTAAAAGGAAGCATAATCTGACTAAAACTACATTTTTAACTGAGAATGTTAGTTCCATCATTCAACATGATTCATCATTGAAATACAAAGATCCTGGTTGTCCCACAATCTATTGTATCATAGGAAATACTCAAATTGAACATGCTTTGTTAGACCTTGGTGCTAGTGTTAACCTTTTACCTTATTTTGTTTATTAGCAATTAGGTTTAGGTGAACTAAAGCCAACTTTTGTCACACTTTAGCTAGCTGATCGATCTGTAAAAATTCCAAGAGGTTGCTGAGGATGTGTTAGTCTAAATTGTTAAATTTTACTATCTAGTAGATTTCATTGTTTTGGGTACACAACCTGTCACAAGTTCAAATGTTCAAATTCCTGTCATTTTAGATCGTCTATTTCTTACAACTTCTAATGCTTTAATTAATTGTAGAAATGGAATACTAAAATTGTCTTTTGGGAATATGACTTTAGAATTCAATGTTTTTAACATGGCACAATCACCTTCTGGAACGTGTGAAGTGAACTTTGTTGAGAACAGTACTTCTGGAATGTTTGTTGATCATTTCGCTGATTTGGCTAATTCTTTTGATTCGAATATTCCACCCAAAGTTGATAACCATCCTTTGAGTGTTTTTGATGACCAAACTCTTGAAGCTAAAAATTCAAGTTTTGAAGCTAAATGTGAAAATGAAATGTTTGAGAAGAACCTGAGGATGAGGTAATGGGTGACACTATAGATGACCTCATGTATGATCTCATGGATGAAGAAGAATTTCAGTAAAGATTCTTTGTAGCTACTGGCAACTTAACTTTTTGGGAGTACTATCTTTTGAGAAGATTTAGAGCAACTCTTCCAACAGTCATTAACATTGACGATTCTGACTCCGATTCTGAAACTGAAAACATAGTTATAGATTAATGTTTGTACTATATTTATGTTTTTGTTTTGTATGTTGTATCTTTATTTTCTTTGTTTTTCCTAAAAATTAGAAAAATAATTTCAAAAATTCATTAAAATGGTAGAAATTATGGAGGTTATAATCAACAAGATTAGTTGATACTTTTGTATCAACGGCCTCTAGAAACGCATTTTAATGAAATAATTTTCAATAAATTTTTTTGAATTTTAGACTTTTGTAAATAATTAAAAAAAAAACATAAAAATTGAAAAACTCAAAAACATAAAAATATTTTCATTTCTGAGTAATTTGTTTGGTTACTTTTCTTTAGCCCATTTTAGTTTAGCTCATTATTCTCGCATGTGTCTGTACAGTCTTCCCCGTGTCTAAACAGTAATTCATACCTTGTCTATAAAATCTATTACTGTGCATTTAAGCTCAAAAATCTTTGTTCTTTCTCTTTCTAAATTTCTTGTTTTCTTTCTCGAATTTTCTTTTTCTTCTTGCTAAAATTCTTAGAAATTCTTCAAAACTCTTTCAAGGTTCTTCGATCTTTCAAACACTTTTTCTAGAAAATCTTTAATCTCCTTTTCGTCTGCTTTCACAAAAATCTCGCCAATTCTCTCTCAAATTCTCTTTCAAAGCTTTCAATTCACTCTTAAGAATCTCTCTGTTTCTTTCAAGTCATGGATTTTAAATATGAACATTTGAAGAAATACTTCCCTTCACTTTCTTAAAGAGAGATCCAAAAGAAATACAAAACTCGAATCACTCGTCTTTGGGTTCTTTCTCTTTTTAAACTTCCAACTGATGTAAAAATGTACATAGAAGGTCTTGTTCGTCCAAATGATGTAAATAATGTAGGTTTGCTTGGTATGGGTACAAGTTTATGTGCTAGAAAAAGAAGAGCTCGTCGTATGGAATCAAAATGTCATAAATATTCTCGTCAAACTTGTTCTAAAAAATGTCCCTCACCTGGTTTCGTATCTAGAAATAAGGAAGATAAAATTCAGTTTCGTAAAAATGGTCTTAGGAATGAAAACATAGAAGATCTCTGAGTTGCTCTTGAGTCCCATCCAAGTGGATATGTTTGGGGAGCTATGAAACAACTCTGGCCTCAATTTCATATAGAAAAGGAACGTCTTGGGAATCTGATGCTAAAAGACCCAACTGTTCAGTTTGCAAGAATATTAGATGGAAAGCAGACTCAAGATCTTTCTACTTAAGAACAAGGTCTGTACAGTATTTTTTTCTTTGTGTGTTTGTCTATTAAAAAAAATTAATTAAAAAAAATTGTTAAAAATTTTTTCGAGATATGATCATGGTTTTAATGAAAAATCATCAAAACGGCTGAGTAGCAGAATTTTTGGAAACGTGTTTTGATGAACAAAAAGTTTTCTTTAACTCATTCTTGAATAAAATTTCATCAATAAAAAGATTTTTGTTTTGTGTAATTTTTACAGTATTTGTTGTTTTTGTACTGTTTATCTTTTAATAATAATATTTTGACTTTTCTTCTTTTATTAGATGCGTAATTTTCTTCAGTAGGTATCTTATGTGTCGTGTAAGATAAGCTTTGCTTCGATTTTTAAAATTTAGTCTCATTCATCAAAAGTTATACAGTAAAGTCTAGTTTGTCAAAAGGTAAATAGTTTTGTCAGATAAAAATTTTCAAAAAGTCTATAGATGTGTCACATTTATCTACCTATCCTTATCTATCATTGTAGCTGTCTTTACCTAATTTTATCCAATGTTCTCCTTAGGTGTGTATAGAAATCCTTTTAGTTCTTAAGTTTTTCTCAGAGCGGATTTGTAAGATAGAGTCAATCTAAAAAAAAAAAGAGAGTCTTAGTTTTAGTAATGGATATGGAGTCCTCATCCCAGTCATCTTTAAAGTTCAACAATATTTGTGTGTTTTGCGGTTCTAAATCAGGAAAATGTATTGATTACATAGAAGCTGCATTTCATTTAGGTTTTTTTCCTAGCTAAGAAAAAGATAATCTTGTCTATAGAGGAGGTAGTCTAGGTTTAACGGGTACTGTTGTTGCTGGAAGTCATTCTGGAGGTATTGAAGCTTTAGGTATTATTCTAGGTATCTTTGCTCAAAGTCGTTTATGTGGTCCTACCATTGGTGTTGAAATAATAGTCGCAGGTATCCCAAAGTGAATAAGAGACATGGAGTTTGCTTCTGATGCTTTCATTGCTTTACTTGGAGGTCAAGGAACTCTAGAAGAACTTTTTGCAATTGTTAGTTGGAAATTGTTAGGAGTACACTCTAAACTTGTTGGTTTGTTAAATATAAATGGTTACTTTGACAGTTTACTTAGTTTTTTAGATTGTGCTGTGGAACAAAGATTTCTTGAAGGGTCAGGAAGAAAGATTTTTATCTCTGCGCCTACTATAGAGGAATTGCTCGAAAAAATGCAAGTCATTAATCTTGAGGCAGACATTGCAACATCAAAGTTCTGCAGAAAATGCAAACGAGATTTGGATCTTTCTCTTTAAACTCTATCTCTTGTAGTTTTACCTACAACATCATTGTTTATGTTTTTGTTTTTGTTTGTCTTTGAATAACCGCTCTTGTAAATATATGTTGTTACTCTTCCTACTTAATCTTAGGTTAGGGGGAGAGGGTTGTGTTAATTTTTTTTTTTTTTTTTGTGATTGAATCTGGGACTAGTTTTAACACCAAGCGAAGATAATAATAATAATAATAATAATAATAATAATAAAAGGTGTGTTGTTTGTAAGATTTTGAGATTCATGTGTTCCTAGGTCGAGATGGTTGAGTGAAGGATTTGTCTTGAAATGCGTCTCGATAATAGTTTGAAAATGAAGTCCTTTGTGTTTGTAGATTTTCATCTTTGCATTTTTCTTCTTGTGTAACATGCAAGTTTGAAGATGGCTGAGGTAAGGAATACTAAATATTCTTGAAACGCATCTTCACCTTGGTAGAAATAACTGAGTAATAGAGTGACTAGCATTCTTGAAACGTATTTCTAGATTATTGTAAAAACTATGTGTTTGCATTGCATTTGATTATAAAAAAAAAAAAAACCTAACAAAAATTTAAAAAAAATAAAAAAAAAATCTAAAAATATTTTCAGTGATTTGCTTCTGTCCAATGATAATATCAAAATTATAGCATTTTCATGACTTGAGGTAAATTTTAAATATTATTTAAGTTTATGATAGTTTCTTTAGTTTGCCTTATATTTAGGTTTTTCCCAAAATTTGAACACATAATCTTGTACTATGATTTGTTATATTAATTTAGAGACTGTTTATGTTAATATAATTTGGTTTATTTTTATAAAATCTTATAACTTGTTAAATCCCTCTTGAGGCGAAATCCTAGATAACACTAAGTTATAGATATAATTTAGGTCATCTTTGGAACATTTGAGCCTTTTAAGCCTACCTAAAAAATATTTTATATCCCTAGTTACCTCGTTGTGCTTAATGTTCTATTTTTTTCGTTACCCACATATTTAGCCTAGCCTTTTTAATAAATTCATAATCCTTTTCTTTTACCTTTCACTCATAAGGCATTTGTTCTTTCAAGTGTAATCGGGTTTATGCCAATGTTATGGGAGGTTGGGATGGGTTAAGAATATTTGTTACATCTATAAAATATGTAAGTATATTGTAACTCTTCAGTTATTTTGTATTTTAGTTTAAAAAAAGAAAAAAACTAAAAGAAAAAAGAAAAAAAGAAAAAAAAAGAGAAAGTCAAATAAAAAGTGTTGACAAAGGAAATTTCATTTTGAGTTTGGGATTGTAAACTTTGGGAATTAGATTGTACATTTTAAAGGTACAAAATTTTTGTAAGTATCTTATGGGAGAACTGAACCTCAAATATATCTTTCATCATACCTTTGACCCAAGCCTTACATTATAAGCTAAACAAAGTCCCAAAGGTCTTTAACAATGTGTTATTCTACATTAGTAGAGAGAGGGATGAAAAACAAATTGATAAGAATTTATTTAAATAAATTAAGTTATATTAATGTAAATTTATCTGATTAATATGCATTAATTAGGAATAGAAATTCACACACACATGGGAAAATTCATCTTAAATATTTGACATACTTTAGAAATGAACCATAACTTAATTAATATTTACATCTTTACTTTGAGGCATGAATATGAAATATACCCTGAAGAAAATCAGTGAGGAATCACCCATTTTTCAAAAATCAAAAGCCTTTTGTCTGTTTTAAGTTTTATTGCTTTAATTGCTCGGGACTAGAAATAAGCTAGTTGGGGGGTGTGATGAGACTTAGAAAATGTACTTTTCTTAACGTTAAAATCAAGCATTTTGCATTAATATTTCTCATAAAACTCCTCAATTATAGCAATTTAGTGATAAATAGTGTTTTAGTGTCTTAGTGTGAAAATGTGTTTAAAAATGTGTTTTTAATGTGTTTTTATGTTTATTATGTTTTCGGTAATTTTTAAAATCGTTTCGGTGTGTTAAATAAGTGTTTAGTTTGTAAATAATAAAAACCGTAAAAATAATGTTGTGCTATTTTATTTTGAGTCTTAATGTGTTTGATGGTGTGTTTTAAGTTTGTAAATATATCCTATTATATTTTTAGTAATTTCTAAAAATATTTCTAAGTCATAAAAATCATATCAGTGCTAAACTTAAAAAGACTGGAAATTTTAGAAGTTTTTATCTATTTTTAATTAATTTTGTGTGTTTTAATGTAAAATAAATATTTTTAATATTTTTGTAGATACTATGTTTGTAAAATAATTAATTTTAGTGTGTTTGCAAATTTTAGATTTAAAATCTAAAGGAAAAACAGAACAAAACGATGTAAAAACGGATAAAATCAGACATCAAATGCATAAAAAACAATTAAAAAAATTGATTTTGCATAATGGAGGACACGTGGCGAGTTTCTGACCATTGGATAAGCAGCCGAATTGATCTCAGCCGTTCAAGAAGAGGATGTGTGTTAGCATGTCATCCATTACATCAGCGAGTCTCAGTAGTGCAGTCCACATGTCAATCTGTGATTCACGAGTGCATCACACGCGCTGGCAGCTTTCACACGCGTCAGAGAGTGCTTTAGGCTGCGTCGAATCGTGTTTGGGTGTCTTCACGAGCATGCATCTTTCCAGTTGTTGGATCGGATGATCTTGACCAATATGACGGTCCACATTTGCGATCCCACTGGTCCTACTAGACCCATTTTATTCAGTGATTCCAGCCCATTAGATTACGCTTTCAACGGTCATGATCAGCCTGTTTTAATACTACCAACCGATGAGAAGCAGGGGATTCCAAACGAATTTTTAGACAATGAACAAAGGAATCTCATGTGAAAAAAAAGACACAATTTGTTTTAAAAATTTCAACGGAGTTGTTAAGCAAATTGTATAAAAAATATTAAAAAAAACAATTAATAGTAACTCTCTCATGCCTATAAATACCAAGGCATTCCTCGGTTCTGCATATCCCTTCTAGCAGTATGAGACTGATACTGCATGAATAGTTTAATTTTTAAATAGTTTAGTTTATAATATAATTTATGTACTGGAACTAAATAAATCCTTCCTTGTGGGTTCGACCGTCGATTCACCAAGTAAATATTACTTGAGACAACCTTATACTTGGGTTTATTTTAGAGTGCGTTAATAGACATGAGATCATGTAGAGTAAAACTTTGAAGTAGCATTTAAAAAGAGAAAGAAAAGTGAGGAAAGAGAGAGGGCGAGGGGCCCTTATATGTTTGAAAATGAGTTTCAATAGTTGAGATTAAGTTTTAAGGAACCGATCTAACAGCTGAGATTAGGCATCTTTTTGATTTCCTACTCAAACTGAGGTGTTGTCTCTTCAATCAGATGCAGACGTTAGTAGCATAGGGATATTCTGAAATGAATCAATTAGGTTGCACCACATGTAAAGTATAATTGATGATCGCATTTTCTCAAGGTAGGTCAATGATTATAGTGTGAATGTAAAAGTTATGTGTTAAAGAATTAGCAAGTATAATCGAATCAGGAGTTGGATCCACATGGAATAATCAAATTCACCCCTATAGTTCATCACATTGACTAAGGAGAGGGGGGGTAATGTTGGGCATGATTTGGTCAAGCCTAAATCATTCAATAAAGGCCTAGCGTAGGAAGTTCAGATTGTGATTAGAGCACATCGAGCCCGATAAGAGTGGTCAATTTGGGCTGAACTGTTGCCATTAGGATTGCTAGCTCATTATTATTCATTTGACTAACAACATCAATTGGTTCGACATGCTTAATTTGATTTAAGTTTCTACTTCGCTCGTTTGGGATGAATTCATGCATTACCGCTATATATTTGCTAACTGTAAGTTTGTTGTAATTAAAATATATAAAGGGATAATCACTAAACCATAAAGTAGAATGTGGGGAGAAGTCCAACGTGACACCTTATTAGAGATCACTATTAAAAATTTCATGACAGTTAAAAAATCACATGAAAACTTCAGTCGTGGTACAAAATGGAGTTTTTACGACAATTTTTTTATCGTCTTGGAACAACAAAACTGGTGCGAAGAGGCCATTGTGGGTATAATCTTCCACGACGGTTAACTGGTACAAAGAGGCTGTCGTGGGTAAAATCTTCCATGACAGTTTTCAAAAAAATCATCATGGATTGATAAGCTTCCATGACGGTTTCTATGGAAACCATCATGGAAGATCAAGCTTCCACGATGGTTTTTTTAGAAACTGTCATGGAAGTGATCTTCCACGATAGTTTCTACAGAAACCATCATGGTAGATTAAGCTTCCATGACGCTTTCTAGAAAAACCATTGTGCAAGCTTATCAATCCACGATGGTTTTTCTAAAAACCATAGTGGAAAATTGGTCTTGCCAAAAAAAAATTTCCAAAAATTTTTGATTTCCCATGAGATGGCTAGTCTTGTGTGTTATCCATTACAACAAAGCCCTGATTATATACAAAAAATGATGTATATTGAAATTACAAAGTATTTACAAGATCATTTACATTTGAACTATGTTGAGCAATTGTGGATCTAATATCTTTATCTATCTATCTATCTAAAAATTAGATACCTATTTACAAATTGTACCCACTCTAATTTAACTTCATGTATATCTGTATGTATATAAAATTCTTTTCTTCCTAGGGCTTGTATACCACTTGTAATTATATTTCGCATGAAACATAGAATAAAAAAACCACATTCTATGTTTCTTTGTTGTCTTGGATAATTACGTTTGGAATATAGCATTCCGTTTGGTCGGTTTGTGACACCACTTCCTGCTTGAAGCTTCTAATCGTTAAGCGCCCAACAGTGTGTCATGTTTAAATGAATTAATAGACGATACAATTATGTGGGACTCAAAACAGTTAATTTTGAAAGAGAACATTAATACTTACAATCTCATGACTGATACGAAATCCTCACGTGGTGGGTGTCCGAGGGGATCAAACCAATATATCTAGTCCTCCCATGGTGAAATAAGTGCCAACATCTAATGTTCTTGAGCATTGTATGGCAGGAAAGATAATTTCCCCCTCAGTGCTTGAGCTAATAGGTGGAGAAGTGACGTGGCGCGCTCTCTACAATCACTCTGTAGGTCTATTGTAGCACTTGTAACAAGCGTTAGAGATATAAAGCAAAAATTTTGCACCAAGCCTTGAAGTTCACAATTTTTCGCCAAAAAACTACAATAAAAAGCAATACAGTTGATTATTTGAAAGCACCTTACAACTCTATGTATATTTTAAAGTTTATGAATTAAGGATAGAGTTATTACTTGAGGTATACCAAGATATAGTTCACCCCGATTTTATCAAAGTTGATGAAGTAGTAAACATCTTCATACCCCACATAGATAGGCAATTCATTGCTAGTGACATTTATCGATATCGGGTACTGAATCATCGACCCATCTCACATGAAAGAATGTGCATATAGACCCAACTGCATAAATTCTTGAGGTACTGAAGTGAAGTTAAATGCAGGTAGTGGCTCATTCGCAACTGGTTGTTCTTGTTCTTGTTCTACCTCAGGTTGTGATTGTCTTGCTTTTGTAGAGCTTTTCTTTTTTTGGCATTTCTTTTCGCTTAGATCTTGTGGAACATGGCTAGGTGCTCGACTCTCTTTATTAATGCGATGAGTTCAACTAACCTCTTTGGCCATATGACGAAGCTTCCATCGATTTCACCCATAGTTGTTGCTTCAAGTGTTAGGACAGGCAATTTAGCTATTCTAACTCTGATGGTAGTGATGCTAACGTACACGTTTTCTTCCCCTAATAGTCTTCCATGAACTATATCAGTTGGAAGACTCTCCATCCATGCCTTCCTAAGCACAGCAGGTGTACACCCACCATTAATTCTATCCTCAACAAAGAGCCTACATTCTTGACCTTGTTTGGGCTCTTGACGAGGAGGTGACAATTGGACTTCTAGAGCTTTTGGAGCTTCTACTACGTTATTGGGAGGGTTACAACTAGCTTTGAAGTTGTTGTGTTGTGAGATGCTATCATCTGTCGACTTGGCACGTCCTTGGGAAATGAGCTCGGTCACAAGACCTCATAGTTTTGTAATCTCTATCTACATCTTCGACATTTAGGAATTCAATTTCAAAGTACTTGATTAGAGGTTGAAGTATTGAGAATGCTTCTCATACTTTGATTGACCACGAACACGTCTTGAATGTTTTGGCTTCCCTAGTGCCTTCATCAAAATGTCATCGTTATCGATTGATTGGAAGCTCCCTTGACTTTGTTGCATCATGTATTCATCCTATAAAACAACAACAAAGCCATGTTATTCTTAAGATCCTTCAACAGGTATTAAATTACAAATTAATGGTTTATGTTCAATAAACTTACAATCAAGTTCCTAATTTCTACTACTTTTGGATTTCTAAACTGTCCATCGGGACCTTGACATAATTTTACCCACAACTCCTCCCGTGTTGGTAGCATGCCCATCTTAGCTAATTGTGTTATGCTATGTTAGTAACATATTAATGATAGAATAATTGATATATGTAATACGAGTAAGATATTAACGTACCAATGATTGCTCGAGCTCTTCATATCTAACTCGGCCAACCATAGAGTAGTTTTCATTTTTTGCACTTATTTTTCTTGCGTTTGATGATAATAGTTGAAATTCAGTGGAATGTCGATACCTCACAAAACATTCCCAATCGTCGTCGTTTATAGAGGGGTAGTAGTGTACTATTGTAGGAGGCCGTTTATATACATTTTTATCCTCCTCTAGAATGGAAAGGTATGGCTGTACGAAGGTAACATAGAGGTTGGATCTAAACCCCTTTGCTAATTTGCCACAAACCTTCAAAGCCCTTTTCCTATACTAATCCTCAACTGTGAAAGCTTCGTAAATCTCTCTACAAATCATATCTTTTACTTTATCCAAATCCTTCAACCTCCAATCTTTTGTCCATATAGGAACATGCTCTCGACTAAGGACTTTGATCCAACTGCTTAATTCATTGCTGGGTGCACCTTCCGACTAGCCTTTTGAATCAATTGTCACTTCAATTCTTAAACCTTTCTTCCTCATCCGACGAACTTTTTTTTATCAATGTAGCCGTTTGCTCAAAGTCTACTATTGGATCAAATTTGATTTGCCTTCATGGTTTACTACGTTGCTTTTCCTTGCTATGTTGCGATAAAGATGGAGTGCACTCGTTATACGCGTCCTCATATTGGTCACCATCAACCTCAAGAGACATTGTACCTACACAAAGTAAGCAAAAACTAACACACACATAGTAATATTAAATTACTATCTTACAGTAAAAAATTAACATATTATAAATTGATATATTACACAATTACATATTAAAAATCACATATTATAAGTTGACATATTACACATATTCACAATATTCACATATTGCACATATTCACAATATTCACATATTTCACATATTCACAAGTTTACAATTTCAATTACACAATTTCACATATTTAGAATATTCATAATATTCACATATTCACATATTCACAAGTTTACAATGATATTACACAATTTCACATATTCACAATTTTCACATATTTCACATATTAACAAGTTTACACTAATATTACACAATTTCACATTGGTGGGGCAGGGTGGGGGGGTGGGTGGGGTGGGTTGGGGTGGCGGGGGTGAGGGTAGAGCAACGATAAGGCAGGGTGGGGTAGGGTGGGGGGCGAGGTGGGGCGAGGGGGGCAAGGGGACGAGGTGGGGAGGGGTGGGGTGTGGGTGGGGCAACTAGGGCAAGGGTAGGGCGAGGATGGGGTGCGATGGGGTAAGGGGGCATGGTGGGGGACCAGTGGTTCTAGGGGGATGAGGGGGGCGAGGGGGTGGGGTGGGGGTTGGGTGGGGCGAGCGGGCGGGGTAGGGTGGGGTGGCCGGGGAGGAAGGGGGCTGAGTGGGGAGCGGGTGGGGCTAGGGTAGGGGTGGGGCGACGTAGTGGGGGAGGGGGGGCGTTGGGGAAGGGGAAGAGGAGAAAGAATGGGAGGGGGAGCTTCCCGGGGCGAGGAGGGGACAGCTGTAGTGGCAACGATTGCGGAGGCAACGGCGGCTGAGAGTGATCTTGAGATAGAGAGAGGGATTTTTGAGAGAAAAGGAGCACTTTTTGAGAGAGAGAAGGAGGCGTATTCAAAATGGGCACATGTTTTAAAATTTTTAAAGGTGGAGTTGAATTTTCCACATGGAAGATAATTTACAGCATAAAAAATGTTGTAGATGAAAATGCCTTCTACGACAGTTTATAGAAAAGCCATCATGGAAGGCTGTTTATAGCATAAAAAATGCTTAAAAAAGAGAGCCTTTCATGGTGGTTTATTGAAAAACTATCATGGAAGAATAGTATAAGACAACCTTTCACGACGGTTTCTTGAAAAACCATCATGGACGGCTGTTTACAGCATAAAAAATGATATAAAAAAAGAGAGCCTTCCACGACGGTTCAATAAACCATCGTGGAAGAATCTTTACAACATATGAAATGCTGTAGAAATGACTGCCTTCCATGACAGTTTATTGAAAAACCGTTGTGGAAGGTTGTTTATAGCATAAAAAATGCTGTAAAAAAGAGAGCCTTCCAAGACGATTTGTTTACAAACCATCGTGGAAGAATGTTTACATTGTAGAAAAGACAGCCTTCCACGATGGTTATGGTTTATTGAAAAACCGTCGTGGAAGGTTGTTTATAGCATAAAATGCTGTAAAAAAGAAAGCCTTCCATGACAGTTTATTTACAAATAGTTATGGAAAGAGCCTTCCATGATGGTTTTTCAATAAACTATTGTGGAAGCTATTTAGAACAACATTGAGATTGTTGTGAAAAAATTGCATTACATGACGGTTTATGCATAAAACCATCGTGTAAGCTATATTACATGACTGTTTTTTATGAACTGCTATAAAAAATTAGTATAATTATCACTTACATATGTTTTTCTCTTCTGCCTAGGGTGGCTAGCCCATATGTTAAGCATCTAATGGCCCAAAATTTATACTTTTTCTCTGCATTCATCACATATATAACTATAAGTAGATATCCCAAACCCTTAAAAAAGATGAAAAATGAAATAAATTAAAGAAATATTTTAAAATAAATTAACATAAATTGGTTTTTCTCTGTTTTTTTCTCTCTTTTTTTCATTGGTTCCTCAATACATATCCATTCCACATCTTCACGAAGCAAGTGCGAAACATCATCTTCAAAATCATCTATCTCTTCAATCGGTGGCAACCCCTTTGTGAATGAAGGGATGTTCGTGCAATCCTCGACAACTTCTTCATTGTTGATAACTAATCTTGGCTTCATCGGGACGACTAGAGACAACTCCATGTCTTCGGGACGACTAATCTCGGATTGCTTGTGATGCCATAACGAAGGGATCATTCCTGTATCCTAATCTTCTAAGTCAACCATCGTGATGCCGTCATTATCATTCTTAACATAGTTGTTGTCATCCTACTTTCACTTAAAAAGTGCTATACGTAATCCCCCATAATCAAGTTCCTAAATATCTTCAATGAAACCAAAGTAGTTCATGGTCCCATATGCCGGATTCTTGTCCTTGGTGGAGGCAATATGCATAGCCTTGGCATGGAGACTCACATCGCTATTTTGGACAAGATGCTTCTCATATCTTTCGTGAGTGTAGAAAGTGTAACCATTTATGGAACATGACATATACTTTGTAACTACTGACGATGGCCCTCTAGTTAGGTTCTTCAAGTCCTGTAACATGCCTCCATCTTGTGATATCAAGCGCTTGCCATAGATGTGTGCTCTAATCCACAACTGAAGGGTCTAGTTGTGTTCATCTTGCAACCACTTCTCATTTCTTGCTTTTTTTGGGTTTGCTTTCTTTAATTCGTTCATGTGCACCTCAATGAAAGGATCCATTTCATTAGCATCATGCAAGACATAAAGATAAGATTGCTCCCACTCCTCTCGATTTACTGAAGAAGGATTGCCAAAAGATAGTTCCCTAGCTTTAATGTTTATAGTCTTAGTCAACCCAATTGCGTCCGCATTAGATAGGTATTCGGAGCAAAATTAAACCGATTCCTCAGCTATGTAACTTTCTACAATATATCGCTCTGGCCTATTTTGATTCTTCATATAGCCCTTCAAAACCTACATATATCTTTCAAATGGGTACATCCATCTCAAATACACTGATCTGTATAACTTAACTTCACGTACTAAGTGCGCTGTTAGATGAATCATGATGTCAAAAAATGCCAGTGGAAAATACTTCTCAAGCATAAATAAGGTTTGCACCAACTCTGATTGCAGTGAATCTAGCATAAGTGGATCAATTACCTTGGAGCATATTGAATTAAAGAACGAACACAACTTGGTAATTGCAAAAATCACATCCTTTGTTAGAATTTCCCACAAAGCAGGTGGTAGTAATTGCTACATCAACACATGCAATCGTGTGTTTTCATGCCAATAAGTTTCAAATCCTTCACCGACACTAACTTTTTAAAGTTTGAAGAATACCCATCTGGCATGTTCAACGAAGCAATCCATTCACAAAGCTTTCTCTTCTCCGCTCTTGATAACGTGTGCTTCACCGGAGGTAAGTAAGTGAGGTTCCCTCTTTTTTAGAGAAAAAAATTAGGCCTAATCTATATTTCCATGAGATCCAACTGAGCTTGTTCACCATCCTTAGTCTTGCTTAGAATGTTAAGCAATGTGCCGGCTATGGATTCACAAGCATTTTTCTCAATATGAATAATGTACAAGCAATGACGAACAAAAAGTGTCTTTCAGTGTCGAAGATCAAAAAGATTGATCTTTTTTTCCATGGTCCATCAATCAGAGGCTTGTCCTTACCTCACTTTCTCTTCCCAAATACGACTCTTATATCTTTTACCATTTTAAATATTTGTTCACCCGTCAAAGGACAAGAAGGGTCTCTTTCTTTGCTGTTGCCATTAAAGGCTTTCTTTTGTTTGTGAAAACGATGATCTCTTGGCAACCATCTTCTATGACCAAGAAAAATAGTTTTCTTACCATTCTTCAACTGTTTGTGAGACATTTCTGTCATGCAAATAAGACAACCAATAGAACTCTTAACCGAATAACCAAATAAATTGCCATATACAGGGAAGTCATTAATTGTCCATATCAACATTACATAGAGTGTGAACGTCTCTTCTCGATAAGCATCTCTAACTTCGACTCCATCTTCCCACAAGTTTTTTAGGTCATCGATTAACAGTGCCAAGTATACATCAATGTCGTTGCTTGGTTGGTGAGGACCCAAAAGCACTAAAGACAACATTATAAACTTCTGCTTCATGCACTTCTTTGGAAAGATATTTGAGTCAACAAATATTATGGGCCAAGTGCTATGCCTACTACTCATGCTACCATATGGGTTCATTCCATCTGTCAACAAAACAAAATGTATATTTCTTGGATCCGCACTAAAGTCAGGATGATCGGCTTCAAAAGTCTTCCATTGGTGAATCCGTCAGGTGTCCAAGCATACCATCGTCCACCTGTTTTTCATGATGCCATGTCAAATTTTTGGCATGTTCTAGGTTTCTAAAAAAAGGCCTCAAATTGGGTACCGATGGAATGTACCAAAACACTTTCTTTGGCACTCCATTCTTATCGTCTTGTGGCTCCTTTCCTTTTTTGCATCTTGCTTGTTGACAAACTAGAGAATAATTCTCGACCTCATACTCATTTCTATAGAGAACACAATCATTTCCACAAGCATGAATTTTCACATAATCCATTCCCAAAGTGCTCAAAGTCTTCTTAGCCTCATACATACTAGTTGGTAATTTATTATCCTCTGGTAGAAGCCTTCCTAAAAATTTCAAAAGCTTTGTGAAACTAGAATTTGACCACCCACCCGATGCTTTCAAATTCCATAATCCAACTAAAGCAGACAATTTGGTGAAATTGGTACACCCCTCATACACGGGTGTCTCAGCATTATTCATCATTGTCTCAAATACATCCGGACGGTGCACTAAGTGTTCTTCTAAGTCATTGACCATGTCAACCATATTGTCATGATCATCCATATTATCTTACACAATAGATTCCTTCCCTTTACTTACTAAAGTTGGATTATTGAAATTAAACTCACCCAGGAAATGCCACGTTTGATAACTACTTATAATTCCATTTCAGAATAAATGTCCTTTAACAATTGAAATTGGATACAATCTATGGTTTTCACATTGAACACAAGGACACCAAATTTTATCACCATTGGCATGACTTCTGGCAAAATCCAAGAACTCTTCCACACCATTTACATATTCTTTAGACAATTGAAAATCCCACATCCATTTCCTATCCATTTTACAAGTCCTAAATCAAAATAATAAATAGCAAATATTCAATTAAAATAAATTTCACAAATTAAATACATACCCACCATATATATTGGATCTAATCATAAAACAAAAACATCACCCATCATAAAAAAAATTACACATACCCATTATAAAACAAATAAATCAAACCCATGATCCATAACATAATAATCACGGAATAAACAACAAAATCAACGACAATTTTTCAATTTTTTGGATTAATGAAACAACAAAATCAACAACAATTTAACAATTTCTAACAAAAAACTTACAATTTCAAATGGATTAAGAAATGTGGAGGCGGAGAGGGACAACAACAGCTATTTCAGAGGTCTCTGTGTTCGTTTTTGAGAGGTGAGTTTTTAATTTGTGTCTGATTTTTGAGCTGGAAAGGGGTTTTTAAGTGAGATGCCATGACAATTTTTTAAAAAACCGTTGTGCTAAGTGAGGGAGCTACCATGACGGTTCCTTAAAAAACCATTGTGGTAAGTTAAAGCTACCACGATAGTTTTTAAAAAACCGTCGTGGTAGCTCCCACACTTACCACTATAGTTTTCGTGTTTGCAGGTGTAACTCGCAGCGTTTTTCCCCTTATCACTATGGTTTTTAAGAAACGGTTGTTAAATGAAGGTTGTATAATCTCAAATTTGTTGTAGTGGATCGACACATGTTTCACTACTACAAGCATTACCATGCCGACTTCTTCCATCAAATTGAGGCCCATGTTCCCACGAGGACTTTTTATAAATGGAGAGTAAAGCTCCCACAGTGTGAACAAGGGTGGACCTTACCAAAACTCTGTAAAAATCACAAGTGTTCTCAATACTTTGCAATATGTATCAGCTTAGTCATCGTAATGAAGAACAACGGACGTAACTCTATTTATAGAGTGCAATACTATAAACCCTACATGTGGTATCATCTACTTTTATTGCATCATTTACTTTATCTATTGTTGTAATCTAACCTTCATTTTATAATTGTTTTGATTTTGATCATGAAGCTTAATAGATCTTAACAACAGTGATTTGGGGGCCCAAGCTTGCAAATAACAAATGTTGAATTACATTTTAAGTTATTTATATTTAGTTGTTGATCCAACATCTATGGACCATGGCCCTACCTCCTCCAAATCGATCGTGATCTCAGTCCCCCTTCTCCTCTAAGTCAATCTAGATAAATAAAGGCAAACACCTCCATTCAGGTGATGTGTGAAAGAACGATTCACTACCCTAGCTGATTCTTCTTCTTCATTTTTCCTTTCTTTCTTTTTAATTTTTTCCCATCGCATTAGCGTCTTCTCGTTAGATTGAATGTGGGCAAGTTCATTGTGAGCCAAGATAGACTAATTTTTTTAAACCATTGGATCAAATCCAATAGTTAAGGAAAACTATCTTATTAATAAGACTTTTTAGAAGGTCTTATAGTAGTCACAACCATATATATATTATCTTCTAGTTTGGAAGATGAGGTAATTTATTCACTAGATTTCCTAAGGCAACGTTTGCAGTTTGTGTGTGATTAGATTAAGGTGTGTGGTCAGCTATTTATGCACATTTCTAGGCTGATTAATTGAGAAAAGCAGTCATTTAGCTAATTTCATAAAACAAAAAAAGGTCCTGAAATTGGCCATTAATGCTTAAATCTCTTCTCTTTTTTCCCAGTCAGAAGCACAGATATATATTCAATTGGTTATAATTTTTCTAATACAAAAATCTAATTTTTTTTCCATAGCTATATTGCTATCCTAAGAATTTAGTTTAGTGAAAAAATAATTAATTAGAACATAGTTAAAAGGAAGAAAAATTTTGTAGAGGTACATATGAAAAAAGAAGTATATATATTTAAGATGGTTGCAAAAAAAAAAAAAAAAGTTGATGTAAGAACATATTTAAGAAGAAATTATTTCAACAAGGTAATTAAAGAACAATATTTGTGAGAGTTATATTTGAGACAAACAAAAAAAAAATTGATTACAAAAAAAAAGTTAACATAGCCTAGTTTTCTTTATTTGATTTTTCAATTTTGGCTAGGTTTTATTTTCCTTTATTTTGTTTCTCAATTCTCTATTGGTATTTTTGAGTTGCAGGTCACTAACCCTCTTAATCTTTAAACTCTTCAGTCCTCATTTTAAGAATTTGGATACTTAGGCTTTGAAATTCTTAATTTATTAGCACCGTAGTTCCCATCTTATTTTTAATATTAAATAACATAATATATATCAATATTTTGAGACTTTTTTGCTCCTTTAATCTCAAAAATATAATTTTTTAGCAGAAAGGTCCCCAAAAATTATCTTTTCTTTTTTTAAGTAAAACTCATTGTTTTTTGCCAAAAATAATGTTTGAATGCCCTAGCATAAAGTTATTTATGAAAGTCATTGACAATAAAGTTAGAGATTAATTATAAATTAAAAAAAGACAAGAAATTCATAAATATCTACTCCATTTTATTTTTAATAAATTGGTACCAAATTATGATAATATAACTAAATAATTGTAATGCAAGAATATTAGTTGTTCAATTACATACTTTTGTATTCCTAAAAATCTTTAATATAATTGAGGGTAAAACAAAGCATGTTATCGAATAGTTTATAATTGGACAATTAATTGTTGACTAGTCTTTAGTTATATCATTTCAATTTGAACCAACTTAACCAAAATATAATAGAATGGATGGCTAATTTTCTCAATGAAATTTGTGAATTTTTCGGTTTAAAATCAATTATTTGTCAATAATCATCATAATTAACTTTCTCTGGGGTATTTAAGCATTATTTTAAACAAAAAATAAGTCTTTTGGGGGCTTTTTTATGTTAAAAAATATATACAATTTTAGGACCAAAACCAAAAAAGCCTCAAAGCATTGACATCTCTTATGTCATTTAATAGCAAAAAGAATATTAGCACTAACGGTGCTAACAAATTAATAGTTTGAGGACTTAAATGTCTAAATTCCTAAAATGAAGACTTACAATGCCAATAAATTGAAAGTTTAGGGATGCGGGTGTCCAGATTCTTGAAGTGGGGACTAAGATTGTAACAAATTAAGAGTCTAGGGACTTAAGTGTTCAAAGTCTTAAAATAGGGACCTAAGTGCTAATATTTTTAAAACTTGGGGACCTATGATGCAAAAATCCATTCCTTATTTAAAGAGGTTGTTAGGATTGTATTTACACTTTAGTTTAGTTTATCAATAAAAGTTTTAGACAATTCTCTCAATTTTATTTGAAACTAGCATGCACACTCTAAACGTTGAAACTGGCATATACATCCCTCGAACTTTAAAGTGTTAACAAAATACTCCTTGAACTTTAAAATGTTAGCTAAAATGCTTTTTTTCTTGTTACATTCCATCTTTAAAATTTTATTTTTGTCTTTTGAACTTTGGTAACAATATCATCTTACCCCCTAAATTTCAAAAACAAGTATGTTCACCCCCAAACATTTTTTTTCTTTTCATTTTTAGTTAATAATGTTAGAAAACAAATACGCAATGGAATTTTAACATGTTTTAATAAAAACCTTTTCCTCAAAATAAGTTAGACATGCTATATATATAAATTAATAATATATCATTGTACATCTTGTAGACCAAAAACCGCACATTTGACTTAAACAAAATCAATAGAACTGCTATGTGAGAATTACTACTGAAAGAGCATCAACCAACTAGCCTCCTTTGCTATTCTCTTTTCCACGATTAGAATGCGAGTGGGCATAGTTGTTAAGCCTTCTTTCAAGTAACGTCTCCTTTTAACCATAAGAGAGAACCAAGATTTTGTTAGACTATATGTTAGACATGTATGCCCTAAGGAGTAAAAATGTAATGAGTTTTTGAAGACATTTTTATCAGTAAAGAATTCATTTATTATTTATATACCAAATCTTGTCCTCTTTACATTCATATTTGTTGAATGTATGATAAGCAAACAATAGTCTGAGACTGTCGGTCTAAACCTTTAAGAATTGGGCATATGATGAACAGATTATGCATAAGACACGATTCTTAAGGTGACGGTCTAAATCATAAGATCCGCAATCGGGGGAATAAAGTT
>CAMOHE010051367.1:0-20131 GCA_946598075.1 Artocarpus hirsutus
AAAATAGTTGGAGAAGCTATGTAGCTATATTACGTTGAGATTGCTTTGAATGCAAAGAATGATCTTCATGATAATGTAAGCATCTATTGTTACTTTCTGTGACTGTATTAAGATTTGTTGAGGGTTGAAATGATGATGATGACAGTTGTATATTATTAAAATTTAAGGTGCTACATTAAACTGTGGTTTATTTATTTGATTATGTTTTTATTTTAATTTAAGAGTTTTTATTTAAGTCCCGGGCAAATTACTTTGACGATTTGTGTTTATTTTCTAATCTTTATTTTATTTAATAAAAACTGTTAACCCCCACTTAGGGGCGTTACAGTTTCTTAATAGGAATTTTGGGTCTTATTTCAAAGAGGGCCAATGCAATGAGGGTAGATCATTACTGCCACTTATTTGTGCAACTTTGCTTACAAGGAGATAGTAAAGCTTTTAGCCAACTGGATTCACCTTCTACATGAAAAAGATTATTTCTCCCTTCTAATCCGTGTCTATGGTGAGGTGTTGGAACTCAATGAAGAAGAAAAAAGGGATCACAAGGCTTGTAGGTATAAAGCTTGATATGTCTAAAGCTTATGATTGGCTTAAGTGGAAGTTTATTGATCGGGTACTAAGGGATAATGGCTACGATGATCAATTTTGATGTCTTGTGATGGACTGGGTTTCTTCTCCCTCCTCAGTTTTGTTGTATGCCAACCCCTTGCCCATGTTTAGGGGATAAAGGGGAATTTGTAGAAGAGACTCCTTCTCCCCCTATTTGATCGTTCTTTGCGGTGAGGTCCTCTCGAAGTTCATCATGAAAGAGCAAAGTTTAGGGTGGATTAGGGGGATCAAGATTGTGCGAAATGCTCTAATGATTTCACATGCTATGTTTGTATATGACACTTTCCTCTTTGACCAGGCTATGGTGGAGGAATACAGGAGGTTTCTTGAGTGCCTATCAATTTATGAGTGTTGGTCAGGCCAACGAGTGAACTTTGAGAAGTCAACAATTTGTTTCTTTAAGAACACAACAAGGTCTACACTAAGTGAGATTGTGACTTTTCTCAATTTGCATTTTATGGAAGGTGGTGAAAGATATCTTGGAAATCCTCTGGTCTTTTCTAAAAATCAGACAACCTATTTTAACTATATCAAAGGAAAAATTATGGCACGCCCAAGAGTTCAAAAGCTAGACTTTTATCTCAAGCTTGTAGGTCGATTCGTCATATACTATGTCTACCTTCAAACTTCCTATTTCCATTTGTGATCATTTGGATGCCTTAACCAAAAGGTTTTTATGGACTGGGGATGTGAGTAAAGCTAGATTCATGGCAACCACGAGTTAGGATGACATTTTTAGGCCCAAGACGGAACGGCGTCTAGGCATAAGGCATTTTAGGGATATAAACACAACCCTCGTCTCTAAAGTAGGGTGGAGACTGCTTCAAGACAAAGATAACTTACAGTGCCATGTTTTGAGGGCTAAGTATTATGGCTAGTCTTCGTTTTGAGATGTCAAGTATAGGTTTGAGTCCTCTATAGTTTGGAAGGGGATTATAGCTTGCAGCGATGTTCTTCTCAGAGGGTGTGGATACTCGATTGGCTCTGGGCAAGAGGTGAACATTACTCACTAGTAACTCTACCTGGGGTGGGGTACCTATTATTCATCGGTGATCTGGTGCACCCCTACTCACTTAAAGCCTGTTGCTTAATTACGTAGGAAATTCATTCTGAATCTAGAGAGTTTCCCTTTGTTAAGTGCTCATGGATTCCTTGGAGCAACTTCAAGTTTATATATGCTCCTTCGACCACTTTTATGTCATGCCTTCATCTAAGGTTTGTGCTCTCTTATTTCCAAACACTAGTATCTTGGAATAACCAACTTATTGCTAGCTTGTTGGAAGAGCAAGTTTCTTCGCGAATTCTTGCCGTAACCCCCAAGTCATGGCCTTGTAATGACAAACTACTTTGGACTTGGGCTCTTTCATAGTTAAATAAGCTTATAGTCTTATCCGTGGAGATTGTTCTTCTTCCGATCAAGTTTGGTGCTGCCTACAGAAAGCAAAGATTCACAAACACTTCAAGTTCTCGCTATGAAAAATAGTAGCCAGTGCCATATAATTCCATGGATCAACGGGAATGGAGATTATACGTCCTTATTATGTGGGTCGTCTTCTAAAACGGCTTTGCCTATCTTTTCTGGTTGTATTTTAGCTCATATGATCGGGTTTGGGAGCCATTGGGTTATGCATTTAGAAGATTTTTCTTTTCAAGATCCTAAGGCGACTATGTGGTGAATTCTTAAGCCGCCTATCTCTGGATTGTTTTACAAGTTAAGGTGAAACTAGAATTTGAATTGAAATTTTACACATTTTACAATGTTTACAAATTTTCCTTGAGCTATAAATTGTGTGAAATTCTTTGAGATATATTCTCTAAACCAAACTAAATCATTACTTGTGTTTAGGATCTTTGCCTTTTTTTTCTTCGTTTTGCTCCAAGGACTAACAAAATATTAAATTTGGGATTTGATAACTCTATAAAATAGAGTTATTTTTGTAGCTAACTAATGATCTTGAGATTTTATTTTTACTTTATTAAATTTTACTTTATTTTATTTTATTTTGTTTAACTAGAATTTATTTGTTTTTATTTTAATTTGAATTAATTTTATTTCATGTACTTTCCCTTTTAATTATTCTTTATTTGCGTAGGTTGGTTAAATAAAATTGATAACTATGGCAAATTGGAGAGTAAATGGGGTCCAAATGAGAGAATTCGAATTCATGGTGCGTCAGTTGTCAACCATGCTCAACAACCTACACTTGCGACCAGGACCGTTGACTTCCTCATCAGAGCCATCAATCGCGCGCATGTAACTCACTTTAGTCAAGGAGCATGTGAAGCTCGTGGGCTATAACACCTACCTAACACAACTCTAAAATATCCATCTAGCCGTACCAAGCAGTGTTACTTTTTATATTCACCTTATCTCATTGTTAATAAGTTATATGACTTAAAAATAAAAACGAAGGAAAATTTAAACTCTTGGAAAGTAACTGAAGGATAAAGTTATAACATGTCTCACAAAATCAATCTGGTTGGCCAAATATATATCTATATATATATATATATATATAACAACACATCTTAAAATAGATACAATTAAGTACTAAACATAGCCACTATAGGCTCTCAAAACGATACAAATATCAAGGCTTCAAAATGATAGGTTAGCTAGTCCATATATATAAGTCCACGAACATCGATAATACATCAGCCAGCCAACTAGTCCTCAGCTAATGCTAGGAAGTGTCCTTATCTGCATCACCTTAAATGAGTGAACTAAAGCTCAGTAAATAGAATGATGTATAATAATGCAATAATGAAAATACACATTAAATTATAAATTCACTTCTCATTCTCAATCTTATTTTATGTGCTCAATTAGGGTTTCTTGGATGGGGTAGCATCCAAGATACCTCATTGGACCTTCTGGCTGGAAAGAAAATATATATAAAATGTCGTCATGTAAGACAATAACACATTGACTATCTACTCTTCCCCCTTGTGATCATCAAGGAAGCATCCCATACTACAAGTCTCCATCGAGACAGTCTCCTTTGAGACAAATAGGTCCAGACATCTCCTTTGAGAAACTTTCATTATTTTTTTATCATTAAACCCGTCACAAGTATGGAATTTTTGTGCTTCCAATTAGGGGATCCAGTGCTCCTTACCTTTGCATTATTGAGAACTTTAATCGCATTATGGCTAATCGATCCATAATTAACAACAACCTACTCAATAGCTCAATCTCTTACAACACATCTTATTTCATATGGCTTATTTTTACAAACCATATTCTTATTAACTTCTCAATCTACAAGGTAACTCAAGAATTAAATCACATTACGATTCGGAATCAAAAATACTAAAATCTGCACCAAAAGTCCTAAATTTAGAGGCATCTAGTTTCTTTTTTCTAACTACCAAAAATTTGGCAGAACTTCCTCCTAAATTTTAGGCTTCCGAAAAGCTTATGAATCTATCAATTCCCTGAAAAAAAAATTTAATATCCAAATCATAATTTTTAAATTAGAAGATCATCACAAAAGCTCTAACTTCTCAATCTTTATACTTTTTAGAAATAAAGGCCATAACTCCCAAACCATGTTCAATTTTCACGAGATATTTTAGGTCAATTAGCCAATATATAAATGAATATTCTCTCAAAATTTAAGCACCAAATAAAACTAAACCAAAACCTGAACCATCCTAAAAACTAACCTAATTTTGGATAGCCTCCAAATCCAGATGCAAAACCTTAATCTCTTAATTGAGTTTGACAAAACCCTTTTATGTGATTTCTCATGGCATATAAAAGACCATACAACTTAATTTTCATGGGAGAATTCAAAGAGAAACCCTCTAACATATCACCAAAATTGAACCAAATCCAAACAACCACTTACCTTGACTCGTTTAGGTTTTTCTTATGATTTGCCACCCAAAATTTGTCAAACCACCAAGTTGTGCTTCAATTTCCCAAAACTATAATTCTTATGGTCTTTAGGGGAAGAGGAGGAGCAAATTTTGAAATATTGAGCTGAATGGAGACCTAGTTACTTGGTACTTATTTAAACAACCAAGCAACTACATAAGAGTACTTCACCTTGAAAAACTTTCCTAATATTCACCTTCATGTCACTTAAGCAGCCAATTTACGTGCTTATTAAAGTGTTAAACATTCACATAATAGCTCAAATACTAAATAGGTCATAATCATTTAGTTTGCATACTATCTTAGGTGTAAATACTTGCACTGAAATTTCAGTTTATTGAAAACAATGTCTTCGTTTCCTTAAATGTTTACTATCAAAACCTCATTGTTTCTTCAAGAACCTTTTTATATACTTTCAAGCATGAGATAATAAATTTTTTAAGTTACTCATGTCTTTAAAAAAACCCTAAAATAGGACTCAAAAATTGAAATATAAAAAATCATGCCAATTAGATCTTCTAATGTGTTTGAACTGCAAAACTTGCATAAAATTCACCTCATCTACTCATTATTGATTTTATAACTCTATAACATCATCATAAGATATCTAACATCATAAATTGATCCTTTTTAGTTTATAAAACTTATACAAAAACTCCTCGTCTGGTCAAAAGTGACCATTTTCACTAATTTTACACTTTATTAATACCCTAGCTCCAATATCTCTTAAATCCATTATACTTCCATAGAATTATTACTACCATCCTTTTTTCATCATTTCACTTACCAGATCTGCCTTTAAGAAAACTTGTCACTCAACAATACATTATACATAACATAATATTCAAATCTTTGAAAGTTAATGTAGATTATTAGTGTGATAGAAGCATCTCAATAATTAATTAAATATGCGAATCATATGTATATATCGTGAAGACATGCAATGCATTGGTCAACAAATATGTGAGAATTCTAGGCATTATAACTCTCTCCTCCTTATAAAAATTTCGTCCTTGAAATTTCACTTACCCAAATAGATTCGAACATTTAGCTTATTTCACCTTCCAGCTCCCATATTGTTTCCTCTGCCAAATGACTTTTCCATAGGACTTTAACTAATGATATCTTTTTATTTCTCAATTCCTTTTCTATTCTAAATTAAGAATGTGAATAGGTTGTTCTTCATAAGTTAAGTCCTCTTTAAGCTCTATGTCTTCTTGTTTCAAGACATGTGATGCACTTGGTACACATTTTCTCAACATAGATATATGGAAAACATCATGTACGCCACCTAATAATGATGGTTAGCCCAATCTATGAGCTACTTTTCTAATTCTTTCCACAATATTATAGGGACCAAAGTATCTTGAACTTAGCTTTCCTTTCATTCTAAATCTTTTCACTCTTTTGATTGGTGCAATTTTAAAAAAGGCTTTATCTCCTACTTCAAATTCCAAATCCTGTCTATCTACATAACTCTTTTGTCTGCTTTGAGCATCTAACATCTTTTGTAGATCTTTTAAATTACCTTGTTAGTTTTCTGTACCCATTTTGGACCAAGATACTTTATTTCACCCATGTCATCTTTGTGAACTGGGGACCTATACTTTCTACCATACAAAGCCTCATAAGGTGCCATACTAATAGTAGCTTGGTTGCTATTTGGTATGAAAATTTAGCCAAAGGTAGGTACTCATCTCAAGACTTCTAAAAATCAAGAACATATGCCCTTAACATATCCATCAAAATTTGAATAGTCCTCTCTGATTGATCATCTGTTTGAGGGTAGAATGTTATACTAAAAGTCAACTTAGTCCCAATCGCTCTATACAAACTCTTCCAAAAGTTTTAAGAAAACTGAGCATCTCTATTTGAAACAATAGTCACTGGTACCCCATACTAAAGAGAAAAAGTGTGAAGCGGTCAGTGTTGGCACGAAAATTTGAGAAGAGCTGAATCCCACTTGAACTAATGAGAGGCGTCTCTTTCTTGTTCTTTTTCCTTTTTATTTCCTTTTTCTTTTTCTTGTTCTTTTTCTTACAGGGACCTGCATCGAATCCTAAAGCAAATTGTGGTTATTTTAAAGGGGCTGCTTCAAAATCATGAGGAAAACAGTGATGGAGATTATTTCTGTGAATTTTTTTATTGAATGATGTCAAGCTGCCCATTTTTATTTTTATTTTTATTTTTTCCCTATGTATTCTAGATGGTGCAATGCTATTACCACATCCTGTAAATCTTATTATAATAATTATTGTTGTTATTATTTAATTTCAATTGTTTTCAAGCCACAAGAATACTCAATTCACAAGAAAACGTAGACTCACCCCCACCCTATTCCAGTTCCAGAAAAGATGTGTAAATAATCCTTGCAAGTTCGCTGCAAAAAGCCAAAGAAGCGTTTAAATTCCCAAGTCTGATTCTAAAAGTTTCAGGAAGAAAAAAAATAATGAATGCTTCGAGGTAGGTTATTTTTGTCATTTTAATTTTATAATTAATAAGTAAGAACTATATCTTTAATTTAAAGAAGTATGGTCATTTATTTAAAAAATGTGTTTAAAAAGCCATTTGTCTTCTTTTTACAAAAATGTATTAGTGTAACGCGCTTTCTTGAATGCATATACATTTGTTGCAAATAGTAACAATAATCAGTCACGTCTATAAATGTAACCAAAGTAAATTCAAAGTTTCAAGGCTGCTTAGGGAACATGTTTTGCTTGCAAGTAAAGTTAGTGACTACTATAAAAAGAAAAAAAGAACTACTCATAATAATTTAACTCCAACTTATCGAACTTTTTGATAAGTAATCTCACATTGGAAAATCAAAAGAGACAACAGATAGACTAAAGTCCACTAATTATTTAAGATTATATCCATAAAATGGTCAAGACGTATAGATTTGATTCATATCACATAACTAAATAAGAATTATAATTTTATTGTAGCTTTGGTTTAATGTATTACATTAATATCTCTTTCAACAATAACAATTATCATAATCTAGATAATATCTTCTACCAATTTAAAAATAAACATCATAATCTTATTAAAATACAATACACAACTTTATTTACCTCGTGTGATCTTATATTTTATATCAAGTCTTTTAAGTTTTACTAGGATTAGTAAATGAACACTTTATATAATATAAGGACTTTATGAGTAATATTGTATCTTAATGATATTTGCTCATAAATAAAATAGTGAACAATACAAATATAACTTAATAATAAAATGCAATATTTTATTTCTCACATGATATAAAAAGATTACAGGGCATGTTTTATAAACAACAATTCAAACATCTTTGTAACAAGCATGACATTGACTCAACAGAAATTTATTGAGGAGTCGGCTCATTCTAACAAGACCAAGCCAACGTCTAGCACGAAGATACTTGTATTGAGAATACATCTCTAAGGCAATTCTTCTAGAACTGCATGGGCGTTTTAAATATAGTGTTTAGATTGGTTGAATAGTTTTTACATTTCATATGATTTTTGTTACCTACATTCCATGTGTTAGAATTCTACATATCAATGACGAGGCTCTTAACTACATTTACACAAAAACTTTTAAAGTAAAATGTTGCACCTTTAAGTTGTTATTTTTTAAAAAACACGACTTGATAATTGTTTATGTTTTTTTACATGGCTGATTTTGTCATTTAAGATATTTAGGATATTTAATTATTATTGCAATTCATTATTGTATATGAGTATAAATTATATTTTGTTGTCTATTTATATATTTGTATTGTTAATAATTTTTAAGTCATTATTATGTTATATATATATATATATATATATATATATATATATATAGTGTGTCGTGGTCAATTGGTAAGCTATTTATTATATCTCTAGTTTATCCTCATCAATTCGATACCTCTATTTATATACATCCTCTCCTTCTAGGAATGGTAGAGTTCCCCAATTTAGTCTGCTCTTCTTGTAAATATCTTATAGTTACATGTACACTTGAAGCTTCTTTTAACTCTGTAGAACTCATAAAGTTCATATAGGGTTATATACTTTAAAATTATGCTTTAATTATGAGAAGGGGTCATTCGAGCGTATCTAACTAGATAGTATGTTTACATATGGATCTCTACATCGTTATATTCTATTTAGGATTAGGAATAAGCATAATCAAACCTGCTTTTTACATATATCTCACTATTTGGGGTCTACATGAGCTATATCATATTTCATATATGTTGCAGCTTTTTTTTATGATATATATAATTGATGATTTAACTACTTATAAGCTTATCGTAAAAGTTTTCTTTTATTGTATACATAATTGATGACTTAGCTACTTTACAAGCATTGTGCAAGTTAGTCATGACTAGCTATATATACACACACATACGATTGAATTATGAGTCTAAGTCTATAATTTAGTTAAATTTATAAATGATGTTGTTTTGGTTTTGGCATGATCTATAGTAGAGGAATAAATTTTGTGAAATTTCTTAGGTTATATACGTATTGTTCTAAGTCATTGGGAATAGATTTAAATTTGTTTAGTACTTATTCATGTTGTAGCGTAACAATTCATTAACGGCAGCTCATACAGATAAGTTTCACTTATGAAGATATTAGTATATTAAATTAATTTTACCTTGTTGACAGATATTCATGTTTAGTATCTTGGATATTGTTTTCTTTTATATCTCACTTTTGTATATATTTTTTATAGTGCTTATTATATGGTTGTTTTGATCGTAGCTACTCAACTTAGCATGAGATAAATGATTTCAAGTGAACTATTTGGACTTTTTATTATTTATGACAGCCTTACATTCATATATTATGTAGATATAAAATATAGGGGATTAAGAAAGAAAGTTGTTTTACTATAAAAGCGTTTTATATGAATGCTTTACCTTGAAATTATGATCAATACTAAATGAAGTATAAGCATATTAATAACTCCAAGGTGCTAATTGATAATATTAGGCTTACTAGCACATTTCGTTTGACGAGAACACTTACGCCTTCCACTCCTACTTTCTATTTCAAGATGAGGTAAATAGAAATTCATTTCAAATGCATCACAAAATTGTTATTATAATAGATATGATTTACTATATCATTTACTATCATGCCCCGAAACCCAGGGGTGACAAAGTGCGTTAATTAAGTTAATTAAAGTAAATTTATTAGGTTAATTAAATTAAATTTTAATTAAAAAATGTAGTTGATTATGAAAAAGGTGATAAATTTAAAACTTTTTAAATAGTTATGAAAAATAATAAAACAGATAAGAGAAAATAAAATAGTAAAGAGAGAGAAATACATGTTAGGTCTCACCGATCCCACAACTTGCGCACACACGGTATCAACAATAATTAAAATTACAACCACTGTCCAATATACGAAATGAAAAATTAAAATATTACATGCTTTGATTAATCAATACATTTGACCTTCTCAAAGTCTTCTACTGCTCATAAGTCTAGTTAGTGGACTCCCAGTCGGTCTAAGCTGAATTCCACCTAGAGGAAAAGGTTTAAAAATAGATAAAAATTGAGTGAAAGGCTCAATAGGACTAGGTTTTAAAACATTTAAATTGAATATAAAGTTTAACAATGAGGAAAATATTTACAAAACAGAATTAAATAAATAATTTCAATTCGATCATTCTTACCAAAAACAGTTCATTGTTTGTCCAAAAAGGATTATATTATCTTTTCCTAGGCAAACCATAAATATCACCACCGTAGTGGCAAAGCAGTGTTTCAGGACCTGCCTCCAAGGTCACACTCTACACGACCTGATCTCTAAGTATAGTATCATGCCCATTTATAAATTTCTATAGTTATTAAAATCTCATTTTACTGAGTGTATTCATTTACATTCATTACACGGTTTGTTATGAATATCATCATTCAAATGTTTATGAAAATACTGATGAAAGCTTTTTCAATCATTTATTGAACACATTTTGAAATAAATCATTTTAAGGCCAATACCCCTTTAAAAACCTGGCTATTAAAGGAAGGGATAGAAGTCCTACCTCGATATCCAGCATCATAGTCCCACTCCACTATACATTAGCTCCATAGAACCACACTCCGCTATACGTTAAGCTAAAAAGCTCAGCCCCACACTCAGCTTTGTGGCAGTCCCAGACCTTGTTGCCACCTCAAACAAGCCATTTAGAACATTCGTATGTTCACAAACGTTTTCTTGCTGCTGTGTATAGTGCACCATGACAACGAAAACTTCCCCACTGATTTCTAGAGCATAAACAATGAAGGGAAACTTCTCATACAACATCTCAATCCCTTGGGCAACAAAGCAACTATTATAACCAAGATCATTTTCGAAAATACAAGAGTGTTCACCTCCCTCTGTAACTTCTTTCACTTGTGCAGCTACTGAAGGCTTTGTGACCACATCAGCTAAAATTTTGGTTGTCATCATCCTCATGTACCATATAACTTGAAGCTTATCATCTTTGGCAAAAATCTATGAATTCCCCTCATCTGCAACGTTTAGGTTCACTTTCTCAAACAAAAGTTCTAACACTTCTTCTGCCTTTTTCCACCTTACAGATGCCTGGATTTTCTCCTCTCATTGTGGTTGCCATTGAATTTTGACAGTTGCTAACTCATTTTCCATGCTTTGTTGCTCATCCCTCAGCTTCTCTATATCACTAAGCAAATTATGTTTTGTATTTTGCAAAGAACTCATCTCCGTTTTTATATCCTCCATGGACCTTACTCCTTGCCTTGAAAAATCAGCTAGTTGCTGGCAAGTGTGAGTTTCTTGGAATTGACTATCAACCATTTCAAATAGTTGAACTAAGGCCTCAGTTGAGGATTTGGAAGCTAAAACCACTACCATCGTGAGTGAAAAATCCCAAAACTGGTAGCCTTTGGAAATCACATCTACAAATTTGAGAATATATGGTATTTCCTCCTCAAGCTTCTTAGTATCTGGATAAAAACACCATAAAATCTTCCCACTCGTCCAAGGCAGCAACAAGGAAATTCTTCAGTAATGATTCTTTTTGTTTGTTATCTTCAAGACTCTTGACCATGTCCTCCACTTTGTCATCAATCAGGGAAACCATATGATCACAAGATTCAAGATAAAATTTTTATGTTCCCGTCATTTGGTCAGCAAGGAAAAAATATTTGCCACTTGCACTCCTCGGTAAACTACCATGAAAATTGAAAACCACCAAGAAAGCAACAAATCCAATGGGCTCCTCCCAAAAATCCGCTTTATAAAAGTCCAATCCAGTGGGCTCCTTCAAACAGTCAACTTTATAATAATGCAGTAGCTTACTGCTCATCCTAGGCCTATCAAACACTTGTCTTTTAAAAATCTTTATGGTCTTGTAGAGTATACTCCCCCACAACAAGGACAACGACCTCATGGTTTTGATGTTCACAAGAAAAAAAAGGAAGTTGCAGGTATTTCGTCACTTATTCATGACCTATTTTTGTTGCTTCACCTCTATTGCCAATGGCCAAAACACACAATGAAATTTTCCCATCTTCCGCCAGCCTGAGCTGGACCAAATCTTCTCCCTCCAAAATCTCCCTTGCTCTTTTCTCTATTTTTTTTTTTTTTTTTTTGAGATATGCTCTCCAAACTGGAATATTTAATCCCCAAAAACCCAGCTGACAACGTCTTCTCCACAAAAGGGAGGCAATTTTCCACTGGTTGGCACATCTAACAATAATTTTCCCTTTTTACAGCGAAAAATTAAGGAGAAATACCTTTGTGTTTGAAAAACTTGCGTGTTCGTGTTGTCGACAGAAAAAATAGACGCCACCAGCTGGCAGACCCTTCGACCACCTTGCTCATCCGCCTTGCATCCTAGAGCCTTCTCGTTGATTGCGGTTCGCACCCCACATCTCAGAACGTGGATGCTGAAAGTTCCCAGCCCCATGGCCAAATCTCCAAGCTCACCTAAACCTGATCCTCTCTCTATTTCACGCCATCCCTTCACCACCAAATCTATGTTTAAGCCCAAACCTTCAAATGCCGTCGCAACAAGGCCAAAATCACCCCAAGTGTCCCAAGCGAAGCCCAAATGACTATGCTCTCCTTTGCATAAAGTCCCGCCCAAATTCTTGCGACTCATACTGCCACCAACCTTATCTCCTCTTGGAACAAACTTCGAACTAGAATAGCAGCCTAAATTCTTCAAATGGCAACCTAGATTAGGTCACAATGCCCTCCCCGTTATTCTCCGACCTTGTTCACCTGCCTCCGATTGTCCAAATCAAGGATCTATGTTCAGATTTGTTCGCGAAAAACTGAGAACTTTGCCTTCACCACTCTCGCCGAACCTTAGGCCACGGACGCCGGGATCCATTCCAGATCGGAGCCTCCGATCATCGCAATTTACGAGTCCTCCCTTGCGTTCACCATCGCACATCTCTTCCACATGAGTATCCTTTGAAGCGCTAGCTTCATCATCGGCGTTTATTAATTCCTCCGCCGGCAGGTCATTGTGCTTGTTGGGCCAATCCCTTGAATCCTTGTGACCAAACCTGAAGCTTTGATCTAATCTGTAATTGGAGTCCGAGTCCTCCATGTCAGTAACATTATTCGTGATTGCTATCTTCTCCTCCGGCGCCAGAATAGGTGGCGTCATCATCGCCGTCATTCCCTGGTTGCCAGGTGGTTGCCGTAACTCATCCAATGTTCCAAAGATCTTCTTCATCATCTCCTCTATCTGAGAGATGATCTTGGCGTCAGTCTTTGTTTTCTTGACATTGGTCGTCATCTCCTTCAACTCTCGCTTGAAGACCTCCGTCTCCAACTCAGCCTTCTCCAAACGCTCCTCAAAATTCTTCGTTGCTGCCACCATTCCCGGAGATCGGAACCACTCTGATATCAATTGATGTGATCAAGCAAATTGATAAAAAAAACAAAGATAAAGAGAAGGTTCAATCACTGCTTTATTACATCAAACGGAAAAATAAAGACACAAATATAGGTAGTATTCAAGAAGTCCTTTGCTCTCCCAATAAGCTAGCTCCTCAATATACTCAAAAAATTGCCAACACACTTTCTATTCCCATCCTCTCATGTACTAGTGCTCACATCACATAATTCGCTCACATCACATAATTCTCACGTCATATCATTTTAACGAACTAACAAATTCAAAACTAACATGTTAGCAATTTTACAAATTAACCTTTATAGTAATGACAAACTAATCATCAAGTAACTATAGCAATCCTATCAGTAACTTCAAGAGATTGGCACAAGTGAAGAACAAGGTTGATTCTGTCAACTTCTTTAGAAATGAGCAGTCTCCCACCTCTTTGAGCATTGATGTAATGGAAATAGACAGGATTCACTTGAAAACGAAGACTACGCAAAAATCGTGCAAACATGTATTTTCTTTGACAGGCAGAGTACAAGATAAGGATTAAAAGTTTTTGAAGAAAAAAAAAATTATAATGGTATTTATTTTAATTATTTTATATATCACACTTAATAATGATACGAAAATAACAAATAAGTCGACAATCAAATTATTATATCAGTTGCGTCACGCATATCTGACAGACATTTTTGATGATGCTGATGTCACAAACACAAATCTAATAGCCACTTCCAAATATTCTCGGACGTTCAGATTTTTCAGACCAATTTACCCAAGTCCCCTTAGAACAAAAGGAAAAAAACCAAGAAAATAAAAAGGACAGCATGCAACGTATGCGAAGCGACTTGGATGCTATTTTATTTTCTGACATGAGTATGACGTCTGTAAACATGTACGTAAAATTTTGTAGCAAAGAATCAACACAAACATGCAGCGACGCTAAATGGTTTTTTTCTCAAACCTTCTATAAACACAACAAATAAACTCATGCATGCCGCTCGAGTAGCAGGACATAGTTGAAGTTTTCATGCGCGTAAAAAATACGTGCATAACTAATTTGCTAATATTTACCACATGTACATCATTCATGCCATGATATGCTGGACCACAGCGGAGCTAAAATGAGCGAAAGGAAATGCCACTATAAAACTTTACAAGGCCATACCGCTAAACAAGATTAAAAGATCATAGGCTTCATAATCATTCATTCTTAACTTACAAAAATATTTCATTAACTACTCGGTTGTCGAACCAATCACTTGAAAGTAGCCATCAACGCAGGATGAAAATCAAATATGGGACCATAAATCAGAACTTTGGAGATTCAAGGATTTTCTGTTGTATTGCACTTTCTTCAATCAAATAATTCACACGAAACTCCCGATCTCACCACAATTCTGAAATCTATGAAGGATATAAATAGCTGGTTTGAGTGCAAACTAGAAAAGTTTACCACTGATAATTGAATAGTTTGCATCGAACCTTTTCATTTGAGTTCAGGCACAGAACACGGCCATAACAATGATTTGAATTTGCGTTCTGAATAACAAGTACCAAGTGCTAAACCAGAGTAGAACCAACTTTCATGAATTGTTCCATTGTAGACCAGCATACAGATGTAGAGCAAAACTGTAGCAATAATCTAATATTCATAACAGCAGCAGCTTTTTCACGATCTGTTTCTCTGATATTGTAACCATACTTCACCATCAACTTAAATTATACTTAAATTATGAAAGCAAATGAGCCTCCAAGCGACCTCTGAAATTAGAGTCAAGACTTTCAAGTCACTCGAGCAATGGGCAATGTAACAAAAAAAAATCCCCATAGCTGTCTAAATAATCCTCCAGCACTGCAAAATTTAAGAGCTACCAAAAGGTGGAAATGGTACCAAAATTTCCAAACATTTCGTCAAATAATTAGCATGGACCACCTTCAACATAAAGCAACACAGCAGTTTTAGCACATTTGGTTTCACATCACAAAAGCATCTCACTTCTTATTTACCCCACCAGTCTGTAAAACGTTGACTGACATGGCCTTTTGCTTCTTGCTCAGCGAAGAAAACCATTTCCTTAACAAATCAGCTGCGACAGAATCACTTACAATGGTAGGAAGCTTTTCATTAGTCTGGATTATTGTCTCAAAATCAACAGAGAGAAGGCCTAGCAATGCATTGACAATCGCAAGTTGAATAGGTAGACCTGCTTTGTTGGTAAGGCTGAGACGAAGAAATGCAGACATATCGCCTCTTAGCTGTTCAACTCTCTTGTCCTCATGTCCAAAAGCCTCAACTCCAAGCCTACATTTGAAAACATCTTTTCAGCAGACAAATTTAAAAAAAAAAAAAAGAAAAAAAAGAAAAAAAAAGAAAAAAGAAAACGTGTCTCCTCTGATATTTATTATTAGGATGAAATATACACTACAGCAATGTGAAGAAAAATATGTCCAAGACCTTTAGAGATGTGGATTGCACATACATGTTGCATACTTGCATATTTCAAAAACCATGCATCAAAGCAAGGCTAAACTGTTGGGAGTTAAACACGATGTAGCAACAGATGGAAAAGCATGAATAGGGAACAATAAAGAGAAAAGTGCAAATTAAAATGAGCAACTAGCATGCAGCAAAGCCAAACATACCTCCCAAGTTGACCGAGGAGAATAACAACTCCTGAAATTGAGTTCTCAAAGGCACATGATTCCAACAATTTTAACAGCTGCGGAACAATTTTGACACAAGTCCACTCCCAGCCCTACATTAGAAGAGGAAAACACATCGAAGGTCAAAATATGGTAATGGATTGAGACGTTTCAAAAGATAGGAAAACAAACTAATAACAGCATTCGGGTTTAAAGATACGACTCATTTCCACAACTATTACTCTAAAATGAAGGTAATGGCTTAAGACGTTCATAAGCTTGTGTTGTAATCATACAACTAGTTTTAAAGGTTTTCTTTAAATATAAGAAGCGACCTTATATTGACAAATACATCTGGTTAGAGGACAAGGAATCCTCTGGAAACAAAACAATAAAATAGAAAGAAAAACAAGACAAGGTACAAACAACCAAGAACCAAAATCTGACAGTCAGTTTTAAGATAAAGCACAAAAATAATCAAAATTTATAATGTAGTTTTGATAGATCTATAAAGAAAACAATCTAGAAATTCCAGTACATCATCACGAACACAAAAATGATACCTACATTCTTGAACATTATTCTTGTTCAAATGAGCACAATAAAAAGCATGTCCATATTACTTGGTCCCCTACTTAAAAATTAAACTTCCAAGTTTGAAATTTAATATTTAGCTAAAATGTATTTTCAACCAGAAGTCTTGGTGTTTTACTGTTTCCACCAGATAAAGGAAACTGAAACTATAATGACTTATCAGAACAAGAGCCTACAAAAGTGGTTGACAAGTTGAGCCACATTTTAGTATCCAGCAAAAAAGTGGCCAATCTTTCAACTGTAGCACACCACGGTAAGAACTTGATGCAAAATAATAAAAAAACAAAGTCAAAAAGGAGTAAGCCATACCATGTGCCGTGCAACCAGCTCCACCAATGATAGAAGATCACTGAGGCCAGATAAAGTCACATTGGTGAGGGGATCTGATGGATGGCCAGAGATACCAAACTTATTTAAGAAACGGGTCCCATCACTACCTATTTCATGGCTACGATGAACTGGTTCTAGTGCATGCTGATGCACGGTTTCCAATATAGAATTTTGAAGCTTTTCTAAAAGCAAAGAAGTCACAGTATCCATGGACACACCATACTCGAAAAAGGGACAATTGATACATGGACAGAACGCAGTTTGAGGATCATTCACAGGTGGAATAGAAGAAACAGAAGCACCTAATAAGCTTAGTCCCTCAAGATTCCTAACTAAAGATTTCAATATAGTCATCATCAAACTGTAATCACTCAAGTTAAGAAACTTGTCTCCACCCAAAAAAGCAAACATATGAAGAATAGTTAGCTTCAATGAATTTCCAAATTTGCAATCCCACAATATGTGATACGATGTTTCACACATAAAACCAATGTGGTCGAGTGCTACACAAATTGATGCCAATATGATGCTCCCTGCTACCAACTGTTTTGCAGAAGCTTGTACAGAAGACGATGTTATTGTTGAGCCATCTGAAGTTGAACCACACTCCACCCATGAGCCAAACGAAACATCTTTCAAAACCTTAACACATCCATCCATGAGGAAATTTTCAATCAGACACAACAGTTCCTCCAAACAACCTCCTTCAGCAAACAGGCTTCTTATCTCCACGTCAGACATCACTGGAAAACAACAGCGAGAGTTAATGCACCACATATGTAATGAAAACTAGATCATGAATTAACCAGAGAAAATAATTATACAATATAAGATACCAAAGAAAATTACAAACCTGAATGTACATGCCCAGCAAAAGAATCCAAGCAGGGGATAGACACCCAATTTAAGCAGTCCCCATATTTACTCAAAGCAGCCACAGAAAAATTTACCATCAACAGTGAGAAGAGAGTGCAAACCGTCTCCCTATTAAAAGTCAGCCAAAAATAAGTTATTCAAAAATTCCACCATTAAAGGAGAAAAGCTTTTACATACAAACTATTCTTGCATCACACAACAGAAAAAGAGAAGAAATGCTTATAACTCAAACTAAATGACTTGCTTGAGAGGAAAATGAGTGGGTTGAAATAAATAAGAGAGCAGGAAGCATAAGGAAGAAAGATAAAACGAGAATGAAACGCTGAAGTCTATAGCATCAAAAAAAATTGAATAAAATTAAAAATTATTGTCTCCTACTTACTTGGTTGAAAGTTTTTCTTCCATTCTAAGGACTAGCACAATTTCCCGCATCATCCACCTTGATTGACTAGCCAAAGAGCACCGTGCCGTACAAGTTCTGATAGCATAATATATCCTTGAAATGCTGCTTCTGTCCTGAATATTTGAGAAAACAACGCACTGTTCAACAATATTGTTACCTACAGCTCCAAGTTCACCTTCAAATGGACATTTAACATTCTCCTCCCCTGAAATAGTTGCATTAGACTTTTTTACCTCCACACCAGATCCACCAGTCAGGCAACCAGAAGCATCCACCACTTTACTAGTATATGAATCATTCCCTACTATGTATGAAGGATTAAGATGGCTCTCATTCCTGTGCACGAATGAATTAGTCAACGTTGCACAGCCATCAGACATTGACTTGTTAAAACACATATCTGATTCAACGATATCAAATCTGCCCGAGGGAAACCCCTTTTCTTCTTTATTTGACAATCCTCCACACAAGGTTTCCTTCACTAAAGGACTCGTATTATCCCCATTATATGCTTCAGCATGCTGAATCTCAATCTCAGGAAGCAGAGGGGATAATGGCATCTCCATTGCCAACCTATAATATTCCTCATCGGCAGGATTATCCAAGTTTAGCAAATTCATGTAATTAACGTCAGCTAGGTTGTCAAAACATGCCATTGTTTCAATGTCACTCGTAAATGAGCTCCTTGTGCCTTCCCCAATTGCTCCAGAAGTCCCTATGTGATCATTTCCTGTAACCGAGGCTTGTTTGTGGCAATTCACATTTCCATGGACTTCAGGTTCAACGTCATCTCTCTTTTTTTGCTTATTATTTTCAGAAGCGTGCTGCGTTAGCACTTTCTCCTGAAAAGATGTATTTCTCTTCTTTTGAAGCTTATCATGCTTAGCAAATGAAGTTCCACGGGACCTAGGAATCAGGAATTTTCCTTCTTTTAAGGGTTTGTCTATTTGCTTATTGAGCAAACCATGCAAATCAGCCAACTTTTCTTCTATCTGTAGATGCAACTTTTTATCCTTAAAGTACAAGTTTTCAATGGCTTCAACCATAGCAACCATCCTCTTCCTCTTCCTGCTAGGCATGGTACCTTTTCCAACATCACCATGGTTAAGAGGACTCCTAACACTGTTTTCAGCTACAACAGCCGTATTTTCACTGGACCTCAATCTGGTGACTTCATCAGATAAGTCAGTAAGTGTTGGTTGTCCATACTCTTCGGCCAATTTTGCCGACATTGCAACCGAAAAGGCAACCTTATCCTGTAAGCCGACCAATTGTCCATCAGAAAAAGATGTTGCACCGGAATAAATTGCAGAACTCTTTAAGATTGTTCTGCTAGAGCCTCCAAGCAGAGATTCCAATTTAGAATCAATACCTGTGCTAGGTTCAATACGATTTCCTCCAGGCACTGGACACGAGTGTGCAGTGTGCTGTAAGGTTTCCCTGAAGGTACCAGAGGAATCCAACGCTTGGCAGCTAGGCTTCAAAAGCTCATTATGACTTTGTAGGGACATCCGAAAAGATTCTGAGCTGCAAAGATTTTTTGTATCTGACCTTGGCATATTGCGTACCGTCTGCACAGTGAAATAAAGCATCCAGTTAACGAACAGGAGGAAAACCTAGTTCATCAGTTGATAACATTGGTGTAATCTAATACAAGAAAGAAAACGTGTTTTGGGTCTAAAGTTTCATAAACTAGTAATACATGTAATAATGTGCCTAGAGTGAATAAGCAAAGACTCTCCAAAAGGGAAAAAATAGTTATATTCTAGGAAATACGGATGTGAGAGGGAATATGTAGTTTGCTTCATAGGTACAGTAATCTAAACATGCTAGATAAACCCAATGAACATTGTCAGGATGAGAACCTGAATAAAAATTGTTGGAAAGTTAGAATAAAATCCCACAATTATTGGAATAAATTAGTA
>CAMOHE010051367.1:20151-53846 GCA_946598075.1 Artocarpus hirsutus
AGGCCAGATATTGCCTTTAGTGTGAGTGTTGTAAGTCAATTTATGCATGCACCCACAAAAAGGCATATGGAAGCAGCTAACCAAATTTTGAGATATCTAAAAGGGAGTCCAGGAAAGGGTTTGCTATTCAGGAAAACTGGAACAAGAGATGTTATTGGATACTCAGATGCAGATTGGGCTAGTGCAAGGGAAGATAGCAAGTCAACAACAGGATACTGTACGAAAGTATGGGGAAATTTAGTGACTTGGAGAAGTAAAAAGCAGTCAGTGGTTGCTAGGAGTAGTGCAGAGGCTGAATATAGAGCAATAGCTCAAGGGACATGTGAATTAATCTGGATCAAAAGGTTATTAGAAGACCTGAACATTCCTTTAGCCAGTCTTATGACTCTGTTTAGTGACAGCAAGTCTGCAATAAGTGTGGTCCATAACCCAGTTCAACATGACAAGATGAAACATGTGAGAATTGACAGGAATTTTATCAAATCCGAGATAGAAAATGTAACGATTGTTCTCTCCTATGTTCCTACCAAGTCTCAAGAAGCTGATGTTCTTACTAAGGCACTACACAAGTCAAGCTTTGATCACTGTGTTTACAAGCTGGGAATGATTGATATCTATTCACCAGCTTGAGGGGGAGTGTTGGAAAGTTAGAATAAAATCCCACAATTATTGGAATAAATTAGTGGGATATTAGTTGTCAGAATTAAGTTCTTTTCCTTTTCTATTTTTCCTGATTGTGCGTGATTATACCAATCAATTCTTTTCCTTTTCTATATTTTCCTGATTGTGTGTGATTATACCAATCAATTTTTTAGGATTAGTTTCCTAGAATTAGGAAATCATTGACTTCCTAATTAGGAAATCATTGACTTTTTTCTTTTAAATAGCTTATAGCACTGTAATGAAAAAGTAGAATAAGAAAAATTATTTTCTTCCTTCTCAAATTACTGTTTTCAAAAATCTTCAAAAAAAATTCAATCACGAGGCAAAATGTAAACTTTATTAAGCTTCTTCCACTATTTATCTCAGACTTTCAACGAATTTGAATGTAATTTGTGTGCTGATAACCTTATCGTGCTATTCAGTGGTATATTTGATAAACAGGAACTGTTTGGCTTGCCTTTCAATAGCTATTGTTCATGTGCTCTTTCTTTCTTAAAATAATATAAGCCTCTTTTTAAGCGAAGGGGAAAAAAAAGGAGCTCTATGTGGAGCGATTTCTACTCTACCCACTAGGATCCTATACTAAATATCCGCCAGCTAAATAAGCTTAACTTTCATTATCCACAACTGAGACTCAACCATAAGAAAATAAAAAAAGAATCCAGAACTTGTAAACAAATCTCAAAGACACGTTGCTGAACATAATCAAGGAAACAAGAAAAAAAATACTTTAATTACAGACTAAAATCACAACACTTAAAGATTAAGAGTGAAATAACCAACCTTCGCCGGGCCGTCTGTACCTTCTGTCCTAGGTGAGAAAGATTTATGCAACATGTCTAGGCGACGTGAGAACTGATCAAACTCCAGCTTCAAGCGACCTACTTCTTGTTGTAGGATACCATTACGACTTCTTTCCAGATCTGCTTCTTGTTTAGCATGCTTTTTCTTCATTTTCTCAAGCTTAAGTTGTTTCTTCAAAAATTTTGATTCCATATAATAACCTTTTGAACCTGCAGATGCCTTTACAGATTTTCTATTGGATAAAAGTTCTTGTATCTGTTTTTCCAATTCACCATTCTTCTGCTTGTATTCTTCTAACTGTCTACATAACTGATCAGCACGAGACTTTTCTTCCAGTGATTTCTTCCAGTTCACTTCTGCAACCTGCTTCTGTTTCACTGCTTTCAATGTCTCTGCATCTGCTCGTTCTTTCTCCCTAAATGCCTTCTCTTTTTCCAACTGAAACCTTTTATCTGTTTCCTCAAGTTTCGCAGAAAGCTCCAAAACTAACTTCGACTCATGTGCTTCAATTCCTTTTTTATTCTCTCCTAGTTGCCGAGACAAACTTGCAGCATAAATTCTCCCTTCCACAATCTTTTTTGTATCAGCTTCTGCAAGCTTTCTTTGCTCCTCTGCTTTCACCTTCTCTGAATCTACACCTTTTTTCTCCTTTACAGCCTTCAGTTTCTCTGCTTCAAGCTTTTTGTTTGTCTCTTCAAGTTTCAACATCCCGGAAGCTAACTTCGATTTGGCTTCATCAGCTTCCTTCCTCAATACCTCCATCCGAAGCCTATATTTCTCCGCCCTATCTTTTTCCAATTTGGCAACATTCCTTTCATTTTCAGCCTTTCTTCTTTCATCTTCCACAGCTTTTTGAGCTTCAGCAGCTTTTTTCTTCTCCACTTCAGCATTTTTCTTTTCTAAGTCTGCCCTTTTTCTCTCTTTCTGAACAACCTCGTCCAGACGGCTGATTTCCTTTTCCAATTCTGATATGCGAGCTTGAAGAACCTTTGCATCAGAATTACTCTCTTGAACATCTTTACCTCCTATCTGCTTTAGAGAAATGATCTCAGACTTCAATGCAGCTACTTCGTTCTCAAGAGCTACTCTAGCAACAGATTCTTTCTCTCTCCCCACTTTCTCAAAATCTGCCCTCGCTCGCTCTTCCTGGCACACTAGAAGTACAAGCACACAAAAAGGGGTAAAATTGTGAGCTTCAATTCTAGGACTTTCTCTCTTTCTTTTTCTTTTTTTGAATTGTAATTTCAAAAGCCTCAGTCCTATAAATATGTTGCATATGAAATGACTAATGAATGTGCTGTTTCATAGGAAGATAAATAAATAACAAAAAATAATACAAAATTGAGGGGATTCATTTTCATCTCCATCCTTATATTCCCCATTTGATATCAAAAGCCCCACTTTTGACATAAATAAATTGCAAAACAAAATAGAATAGAGAAAACAACTATGGTATGCCACAAAATAAAAGTTCATTACCTTTCTTACTCTGGGCTTGAATCTTATCAATCTGCTGCTCAAGGAGCTTCACAGCTTGCCGGAGAGCATTCCGTTTCTCCTCTAACTTCGAGTACTTGTTCTTCCACTGAAACAACAACAATTTGGCCACATGAGATTGAAAACGCCACTCAAATAAAATTGCAATAAAAAAAGAAAGCAAACTCGTCGAGATTGTACCAGTGCACAGCAGAGATTTGAAGTCTCGGCCTTCACTTGCACATCCGCCGCCATTGCTGTAAGCTCACAAAAGAAAAAGAAATAAAAAAATCAGAAATTGAACAAGAAATACACATTCTTCTAGTTTTAACACGCTAAGAAATGATTGTTGAAAGGGAAGATAGTGTACGGACTTTCCCAACTCAGTTTCTTGGAAACCAAACGGAGATTAGGCCTTAGGGTTCAATAAAATGAATTAAAAAAAAAACTGTATACATACAGATGGATTGATAATAAACATTAAAAAAAAAAAAAGAGTAGAGATATAGAGAGAGATTGAAGGACTAGCCATAATCCAAAGATTAAGAAGTGAAAAACTTCACATTCATGTTAGGATATTTGCAGAGTTCACGGCATAAATATGAGGATTTTGAGCCAAAGAAGAATGGCTCGTGCTGGAATCACCGCCTAATATTTTGAACACAAGAAACTGGTTTTGCTGGCGGACACAGAGTAAATGTTAGAGAGACGAACATAACCCTACTTCGGGCAAGTCTACAGGTGCCTGGTGTTGGGTCAACCCGACCCTGCCCAATGAAAGCCGACTAACCAGAAATCAAAGCGTACTTTCCCTTAAAAAAATAAAAGAAAATGAAATGAAATGTACTTGTGGAGTACTGTACTATGTGCAGCAGACGGGACCGCGTCAAACCTGAAATTGGATCGAACTTCTTCTACCAACGACCAACTTGAGGGTTTCTTGGTCGACAGCCCGCCTCACTCCCTTTGTCCAAACCTCCGGCAGGTTTATATAAGTAAAATATTTACGATGAATGGGAAATGGAAGTAAATCATCTTTTTCAAAGCTATGATAGTAAATAACAGCATTTAAAAATATTTATAGTGAGTAATAAATTTATAGCCTAAATAGCATTTTTATTTTTTGTTTATAGTGTGAATAATTATTATTTGTATAGTAAATAAATTTAAGATTCAAATAATTTATTTTCCATCTTGTTTACCATATAAATAATTTCTATTTATATAATAAATAAATTATTTATATTATACATTTGCTATTTAATATAAATATTTTCAAAACATATTATTTATTTCATAAAGTTTCAAAAACTGTTATTTTCCTCCTTTTCCCATAATTTATTTACAAAATATATTACGTTAAATTGATTTTATAAAAATGTTTAGTAACCTAATCAATTGATATAAGGGTAAATAACTCGGGAACTTCCAATCTTTTTGAACCTCATTCTTTTTTTTGTAGCTAAAGTACGTCTAATCTTTTCAATTTGGGTACAAAAGGATGAAACTTACAAAAGTTCGTCAAATAGGAGGTCACTTGAGGTGCACACAAGTTTTTTTAGTGCAAAAACGAAATTGCCCTCATTTAGAAGGAATTTCATTTAAAAAATAATTCACATAAATGCCACTTTTTAGATTCAATTTTTATTTATGTCACAAAATATAAAAAATTCTTATGCCATAAACTTAGTACATATCCCTCAATGACATGTCGCATTGTCCTTTCGAGACATTTTTCGTGTCCCTCAAGGAGATGTCTTATGTCCTTTTGGACATTTTTTGTGTTCTCGTATCTCTCTGGGACATGTTGGATGTCCCTTATGGACCTTTTTAGTGTCTTTTTAGGATATGTCGTACATCCTTCTATGACATTTTCTGTATCCTATCAGGATAATTGTGTGTCCCTTTGGGAAATTTTGTCCCCCTACAGGATATTTTGCATGTCCCTCTAGAACAATTTTTTCTCCACTCTTTTTATCCAACTCCAATGTGTTAGAATACAAAATAAGTTACAAAGAAAAAAAAAAAAAAGCACTCCCTAAATTCTGAGGAAAATTTGCAGCTAAATCGACCATGTTACAAGGTCATAATTTTGTAACTTTGTACTATTCAGCAAACAGAATTTAATGAGCCTATCAATGATCAATTCATGCTACCATTGTTTTGGAAAACAAAAAAAAAATAAAGAAAGAAAAAAGAATTATTGAGAGACACCACTGTCAACTCTATTGGCTGAACCAATTTGATAAGCTTAAGCGGCCGAATCTACAGATCCTTCAGCTTCCAAGAAGTGACTTAGATGTTTATCATCCAAATATTCCTTCAAACGAAAAGAAAAAAAAAAGATAGAAAGAAAAGTCACTATTATTAACTTCTTGGAATAATAATTTTACAAAATATGTCCATTTTAAAGAGATTGAGAGAAAAAGAAAAGTATTGCAAGGCAAGCTTTGCATTTCTACCACTCAAAAACCCACTCTTGTTTCTCTCCTCTCTTTTTCACTACGTTAGAAAGCAATCAAGGTGAGTTCAAGCAAGAAGCATGGCTATGGATCAAGTTAGATCTAGCCAAATCCAGCCATCGTCAGCCTCTCTACTACCGTTGAGCATCTCGCATAGTGTATACTCGATTGGGACCTTTGGTATGTAATGACCAGAAAAATCTAAAAATTAATAAGTAATTTATTAAGAATTTTTTCATAACTACATCGTTAAATTCATAGGCAAATATGAGTTTAGACTTATAAGTTTATATTTCGATAAGAATTATGAGAAACGTTCATGAGAGTGCATGAAATCTAAGAAATGATTGACTTCAGAGAAGTCAATACATTTTTAACAGTCCTAGCAAGTCCTATAACTAAGCATTAGATTAATTATGTTTTATAGAATTCAAGAATTTAAGTCTAGAGTTTTCTTGGAAAAAAAAACCTTCCATGATTCTATATTTAAGGTGAATTTAACAGTGTACAATGCCATTAAACATTACAAGGATATTGTTAGGAAAGAGTTTATGTTTTATAGAATTAAGCATTAGATTAATTATGTTTTATAGAATTCAAGAATTTAAGTCTAGAGTTTTCTTGGAAAAAAAAAAAAACCTTCCATGATTCTATATTTAAGGTGAATTTAACAATGTACAATGCCATTAAACATTACAAGGATATTGTTAGGAAAGAATTTAAGATCAGGAGACCTTTCATCTTAAATGCAAAGATGAATGGAGTTTATCAACGAGAAAATTTAAATTTAATAGATTAAAATTTCAAGTGTGAGCACTGCGCCTACACCTTTAATGCAATTAAATGAAATTAGTAAACTCTTATTTAATTTAAAGAGTCTATTTTTGGTGAAATAAAGGAACTAAAGTTACAAGCACTAAAAACTTAGTCTGTATTAGTAATTGTTGAGAAAATCCTAGAATTAAATAATGTAATTTACATATTTAAGTCAAGGATTTCCTAGATAATATCGTGTTTGATTTTTATGACTAAAAGGATTTATGGAATTAATATAAATATTCCAAAATTCTATAGTAAATTTTAAAGTTGAATTTATAGAGTTTTGTGATTAAATAAATTCTCATCATGATTTAAGGCAAAAGAAATTTCAATCCATAAGTAACTTGAAAATTTTAATGAGAATTTTTAAGTGCAGTATAATGTTGTAGTGTACCAAGAAACAATCTATCGCTCAATAAGTCCTTCATTACCAATTAATCAAAAATCTTACGTGAGTAGAAATTTCCATAGAAATGTTATCCGAGCTCAGGAATTGACACTACTAAAAAACTATGTCATTATCCAGGCTGTGTAGAAAAAGTAAAGTCTAGATTTTTTTATTATAGAAATAATTTTAAAAAACAAACTAATATCAATACACGATTTAAAATGTTGTCGATGTTGATTTATATAGAGTTTAGGGTCAAATTGTAAGTAAGCAGTGAGAAAGGACCCATTGGGAACCCAAAAATTCCTGTTGGCTAAGTTTGTCATCCCCAGCTAGTAAAAATTTCATCTGCTTTGAGGGAATCTTTAGAGTACAAGACATGACCACTTGAATAACTTTGATTTGATGATGTCCTTCGTAGCATCATGAGATGCTAACCACATCTCCCACATGCTTAATTGTGGCACCATTCTTAAAGGATTCTAACCCAAGGATTCGCTCCAATAAACTTAATGAAGAGCCTAATTAAAGCGAAGTTTAAAGTTAAGACCAAATTAGTCCTTGGCCTACAAATAAGTGTTTCATTTTTTAGAAACTATATTTTTTTTCATTTCTTTTCTCTTCCTCCCATAGCAAAAGCTGATTCCTTTAAGCTTTTCTCTCCAAAAATTTTCTTCCTTTCCCACCCTTATTCACTAGCAAACTAAGAAGAAGGAGGAGGACTATAAGTCTTTGTTGAGAGATTTATCTTCAGGGGTAATCTCTAAACTTTCCTTCTTCATTTTCTTAGTTGATTAAAGTTTTTATTTTTATTAAGTTAATTTATGATTTAATGACCAAACTAAGAAGAATGAGGAGGAGAAGCTAGACATCATAGAGTGATTTTCAAGAGTGAATCGTCAAAGGTATTATTCTAAACCCTTCTTCTTCATTCTTAGTTTGATTTAAAGTTTGTATTTTCATTAAGTTAGTTTATGATTTAGTGATGAAATGGTATGTAATAATCTCTTTGTGTTGGTTAATATGATTTTTACAAGCTTATTGTTGTCAAAAGTTTAGACTATACATGTTTAGTTTAGATTTACATGGTTTGTGTTGTGGAAAAAAAAATTCCACTAGCTTTGATCACAAAAACAGAGGCCTTAGAGTTCGATTTCCAACTTTTTCAAAACATAAAACATTTAGATTTCGACGTTCTAAACAAAGCTCTATGACTGTGAAAAAGCATAGTTTTGAATCTAGGATAGGTTTTCGAGTAGTTTTTCAAAATTGCCCACAACTCTTTTTTGTGGTTGTCTAAAAACTGTTTTTCTATATCTGCCATTGTGTTTGCCAGTTTGGGCCGTCTAAGGTCTAAATCATAATTTTCACTAAATACAAAAATTTTAGATTTCTATGAGACAAACAATGTTCGTAAAGAAAACTTATTTTAAATTTAGCCTCTAAAATGCAGTTATGGATAATTTTCCAAAACTGTCCAAAAATTGCACAAGAGGGCTGCCATTGCTTTTTAAGCTTTCAAACTATTTCAAGGCCGAATTATAATTTTTACAAAATACAAAACTTTTAGATCTTGATGAAATAAAAAACTTTCATGAAGAAAAAAATTGAAATTCTGTCTCTATTATATAGTTAAGGGTAGTTAGAAATTGAAAAAGCATAATTTCACTTTTTTTTTAATATTATTCTTTCACATGTTTTAGTTGTTAATTCTTTGTTTTATTGTATTTTTTACTATAATTTTTTATGTTTCATAGATGTTTTAAGTGTTCTATCAGAGTTTTGGGATCAAAAACATTAATTTGAAAGCATTATGGGTTCAAGAATTGAAGTTCAGGAGAGACAGGAAGAAATCAAGGCACCTCGGCCAAGTTTCCTAGGCGCTGCAGTGCCCATTTGAGGCGCTACAGCCTAAAGCTAGAACCTAAAATCCAAGTGAACATTTCTTGCAGGCTATAGCAGATGTTTTGCCTGCTGTAGTGACCATCCTGTCTTCGTTTTGTGGGCTGTAATGGATGTTTTGCCTGCTATTGCCCCAAAACTAGCAAAGAACGCGTTTTTCACACGTTTTAGGCCCAAAAAGCCTCATTTTACTATTCATTTAATCTAGGCCTATAAATACCCCATCATAGCATATGGGGTGGGGGTTGTTCTTTGGTAGATTTTGGCTTCCAAAACTCAAAGGAAACCCAAAGGAAGAGAAGAAGAAAAAGAAGAAATATGAGAGAGCTTTGGTGGAAGCGGTGGCTTTTTGATGTCAAATCTGTTCTTTTGTCATACTGTTTCTCTCTTTTCTTTTGTAAATATATTAATATAGTTTAAACTTGATTATGTATAGAATTGTATAAATTATTTCTGAATTTACTTTGTGTTTCAATAGTATTAATGTTTATGATGATTTTCTTGTTCTACTTAGGTGTACAACTAATTATGACTTGAAATTTCACTGTTGTAAGATTAGAAATCTTAATCCATAATTGTCTTAAATTTTAACAATTAATAGCAAATTATGACACAACTTGCAGTGAGGCTTTTGTGTGATTATGATGTGGAATACAACATAGGTTGAATGAACCCAGCTTCTGCATGTTTGTTGCCCAAATCAACCTATCTTTCTCAACATAATGCTTCTGTTAAATTAAACTAAGTGAGCTTTCTCCATGGTTGTATGATAGAAAGGGATTTAATAAAGTGCTTCTCTTATTAAATCTATACTATAAGGAAGGATCGGGGTAGTAGAGTTTCTCACCATTTACGGTTGTTAGTTTCAATGAAAAATTTGTAAACAAATTCTATAATCATGTGCATAATTAACGTTTAATGGTGGTGAATGATCCTATAACCAATTTTAATTATAATTATTTCATAATCTTTTTATTTATTTATTTATTTATTTTTGTTTTAATTATTAAATAAGTTAAAAAAGCAAATCCCCTATTTTTTGTATTTAATTTAATTTAGGTTTTTAATTTTAGTAACTAATTAATTAGACCCAGTTCTTCTACAGGAATGACCCTTACCGCTTTACTCAATAACGACTACAACTCAGCAAGGTTCTAATTTTTGGTGGGCCCATCAGGATCCTACGAAAATTTGGCACCAGTCGTCGGGGAACTGTTCATCTAATTGATTGGTCATTTTTTTTATTTTGATTTTGTTGTTTTTGTTTATGTTTTTGTTTTTATTAGTTTTAATTAAAGTTCCTTTTGAGTTTTTTAATTGTTGTTTTTGCGATTGTTTTGTGAAGTACTTCAAGATATTACATTGTCGAGTCCTTTTAAGTTTTGCCCAACGAGACTCAGTGTTGTTTTGTTATGCTTTGGAGAGATACAAAAATCTACTCATTTGATTTCCATACCATTGGGTCTCAAAGGAGTGACAACTCTAAATCTTCCTCAATGGCTTATGTACCACAACACAATATTGGGTTAAAAGAGATACTGGTGCCATCTCTTTTATCACCAATCTATGGATAAAGCCTACTTCATGTTGGAAGACATGGCCTATTTTGATAAATAGAATTGGAATTGTTTAAGTACTAACCAAGGTTAGGAGGGCAATTACCACAATTTTGAGCCATTGGTTGACACTCAATCTCAAAACATTGGGGCATCCTATGAATTACAAGTCTTAGTGGCAGCACTAGGAGGAGCCTTGGTAGTCCAACCATATAGAGGTGATTCTCTTTAAGACATTGTGCATGCTTTGGCTATCAATGATATGCAAATTTATTAAGACACTAAAGTGAGACTTTAAAACCTGGAAAATCACTTAGATCAATTATTGTGAATAGTGAGAAGATTGGAGGACCAAGGAATGAATCAAATGATGAAAAACATGGTGTGGCATGAGGATGAAGATGAGGACTTAAACAACTTAGGTTGGGAAAGTGTTATGAGTTACTGGGAAGCTTCATGATAATGTGAGTTTCTATAGGAGATCAAGTTTTGTGATAAAAGTCTAGAAGCCTTTGAAGTTGTCTTAACTCAATACTTGGACACTCATGAAATTACAACTAATTCACATCGTCCAAATCACGAGATAACCATCCAATGCTGTGAGTTCTTTGAAAATCAAATCACAAGCATGGTTTTAGAGAATCAAGTGGTGAGTGAAGAACAATTTGAAGGATTATCATTCGAGGATTTTTTTCCATGAAACTAAGTCACAAGAACCGTTGGAGGATAAGGAAGCCTATGCAATCATTAATATGAACTTGTCGATGGTAATATCATATACACCACCAACAGATCCTTACTTTTTATTAATGCCATCATGACCATATTATATCATCTTTTAGCTTGAGCTAAAACCGAAGTTCTCCTTCTAAGCATATCAATAAAAAATGAGTGAAGTTGATGCAATGTACCGAAATTTCCCACATCTTACCAAGCTTGAGGGTATCAACAATAAAAACCTATATATGTTGTTCTATGACATATTTTATGGGCCGAAGCCTCTCTTTGATTAACGCTTCTCCATGTCAAGTTGAGGACAATAAACCAAGCGCTTATTAGGAGGTAACCTAACAAATAAAGAGTACTTCATGACAAATTTAATTCTTCTTATCCTCCACTTTATTTTATTTATTGCTTTTATTATTTAGTTTGTGGTATGTATTGTTTTAATCTCCCATACTTAGTCTTACGTTGAGGATTGTAAGAATTAAGTATGTGAGGAAGGTGTGTTTGTGTATTTTTATAATTCATTAATGTATGCGTTGTTTTAAATCCCGAGAATTATTTCTCAAAGGAGGACCACATTGAATGACTACTTTATGAAAGGCATAGTTATTCACGCCCCCTCAAAACGCATTCAATGACAGGTAAGTTACATTGAAATTCTCTAAGTTTAGATTTTTGCATATATTTTCATAAAAAAGAAAAAATCATAAAAACTAAAGACCATAAAAATTTTTTGATTTTTGTCTTTTTGTTTTAAGATTTTAAGTCTTAGGATATCTTCTAGCAACTTTGATGAGTACTGAGTATTATTGCTATGATTCTGATTGAAGATGAGTCTTGTTTTGAATTCTATGTTATTTATTGGTTCATGTGTTTTTATGATGATTGTACTTAAATTTATTGCACAATAGCCATGTTATTCGGTACAAAGATAAGCATGCTTGGATGAGTAGATTCTTTTTAATATTTTTCTTGTATAAATTCTAGTTTTGAAAGTAGGTGTTCTACATTAGAACTCTACCGAAGGTCTGTTGAGGCAAACAACTAATCATGCATCATTTTGAATCATAAGGCAATAGGATTTTCTTCGCACCAAAGCCAACTCAACCAGAGCCCCGATAGATGTTCTAGAGAGAGCATCCCCCTTAATAACCATTTGTGCCTTCGTGTAAACCTGTTCGTTTAGTCAGCCATATTTTCTAAGGTGCTTTAGAAATGAATGTAGTTTCTAGTACAAGATCAATTAAAAAACTCAATCTCTCGATCTAATGGAAATCTTGGTAAATCATCTGAAAATACTTCTGAAAATTCATGAGCCACATCTACATCTTCTTGCTTTAACTTCTGTTCCACCAAAGTATCTATAACATTAGCCAAATAGCCAACACAACATTTACTAAGCATCTTCTGATAGTTATGATTAGTATAGAATATCTCTCTATAGTAACCTTAAACACAAACTGTTCTTCTCCAGACGGCCGAAAGATCATAGTTTTCTTGTTGCAATCAACTATGGCATGATATTTTGTCAACCAATCCATACTCAAAAACTTACTCAAAATCAGTCATATTCAAAACCACGAGATTCACATATAATTTTCTATCATCAATTTGAACCGAGCAAGCCCTTAACATTTGATTCGATTCTATTTCATCTCTAGATAGTAATGTTATGCTATATCTCACTTTCAACAAATCCGGTGTATTGTGCAATTTCCTCACCAATGCACTTGATGCAAAATGAATGTGTAGATCCAAAGTCTATCAACGCATTTGCAGCTACTCTGGAAATTAAAATAGTACTTGAGACTACAGAAGCATCCACATTAGCTTGTTCCTCTATCATTGCATACACCCTTCTTTGGACTTTCTTTTGCATCATGGCATAATCCTTTGCTAAATGTCTTGGCTTCTTACACTTGAAACATAAGTTACTACCTTTATAGCACTCTCCAAAATGATTCTTCCTACACTTAGCAAATAATGGCTTTTCTATCACGTTAGCAACTTGCTCAACTATAGGACGCTTATTACTTCCTTATTATGGCTTTTTGTTAGACATGATGCCCTAAGAAGTAAAATATTATAATATGTTTTTAGAGGCATTTTATCAATAAAGAGTTTATTTATTGCTTATACGCCAAATGTTGTCCTCTTTATGTTCATATTTATTGAATGTATGATAAGCAAACAAAAGTTTGAGATTGTCGGTATAAATCTTTAAGAATCATGTATATGATAGATAGATTTTGCAGAAGATATGAATCTTAAAGTTTTTGGTCTAAATCATAAGATCCGCATCAAGGGAATAAAATTGGGCATTTTATTCATGCTAAGATTGTTATGTTGTCTTTATTCCTAATAGGAAATGGCTTGTCTTGGTCATCGAAGTGGGACTCTATAGGTAGAAACATTGGTGTACTGTCATAGATGATGATGTATTAGATTGGGGACATAAAAGTTGAATTGATTTGGTTAATAATTCTATTTGTGCAAATCAATTCACTTTAGACAATCATATGTGTTGTGTCTTAATCGTGAAATGACTAATGAGCCCATATTCTTGATTTATTGCTTTTCATATACCAAAAGGTGACATCCTGACTTTATAATGGTATACATACCTATACGTTGGAGACATAACTCTTGATTGCATAGACTTGATATTCATAGCATGGAATCCATAGCTCTTTTTGTAGAGTTAATGATATTCTCTTATACGCGTTATCTTGTAATTGGAAGACTGGAGTGCTCAATAATTTGGATACATAGGTGTAATCGAATAGTATACGATTTATGGATAGTAAGTATTTCAATAGTGTGATAATGGAAAGTAAGATAAAAAATAATCGAAATGCTAAAATGAAATTTATCTTTAAGTCAATTATGAATATCATATCGAGATGTGACATATTATGATATGTCATGGACAGTTAGCTTACTTGAAGCTTCGTAATTTTATATAGTTTGGGAGTGTTGCTCTAAGCTTTTATTGGAGTAGCGTTAGAGTTGATAATTATAAAATATATATTTGGGATATTGTATTTTATAATTTTAAGAGCTTGAACTATGTATGTCCATCGGTCCTCTTTGCTAGTTCATAATAAATCCTGCAATAATACGTCATGCTTTTCCTTCATATTGGTGACTTATGTTAAATTATTAGATTGGTTGAAATTTGATAAGATCGGATTTAATAATTCATGTTAGTTTATTGATTGAATTAATTTTGTGAATTGATTCAAGATAAACGTGTTGAATTATTTGAATAATATTTTATTTTCTGTGGGATTATCTTAGATATGACTGTTTTAGTATAATAACTTTTATATTGGGTTATTTGAATTAAAACTGAGGCTCTATCTAAAAATCTCAGGTGGAAAATAAGATATTCTCAGGGATCAAATTATCGCAAGTTCAGTAGACTGATTGGTTAGTTCGACTTGCCAATTGAGTAAGTTCGATAGACCAATCTCCCAATTTGGCTTGCCGATCCTACGATCATCTATATACATGTTTTAGATGCATTTTTCATTAGAAGTTGGTCCAGGTTTGAATTTTAAGGTCCTATCTGATAGGGATTAACCCCAAATTTAATCACTATAAATAGGGGGTGAGTTTTTTTTAGTTATTTAGATCAGTTGAGAAGTATAGAGTGAGTATTCTAGTCTGAGAAGCATAGAGTAAGTCTTCTAGTATGAGAAACTCTAAAACTCCCTAAGAGCTATTGTTCACAATCAAGAACCTTAGCTTTAGGTCTTTTCAAGTTGTTGGAAGGAGAGTCACTAGAGGAAGAGCTATACGACGCATGACCACTAACATTCCGATTGTGGATAGAGAATAGCAAAAAAGACCAGCTGGTAGAGACTTTTCTAGAACATTCTTCTCTACATAGATTCGAGCCTACTTTGGTATACAAAAGGTTAATAAGATCTGTCATTAATTTATGTATATAGCATGTCTAACTTGTGTTTTGGAAAATACTTTGTTTTAAAAATTTTTAAAATTCTACTGCGTACTTGTTTTTCAACAATTGATATCAGAGCCAATGTTTTTTTGAAAAATTACAATTATGTGATCATGCCATATATATAGATTATGTGATCTTGGTCTCTTCTACGCTTGAATTTAATTTTTTAGAGAGTTAGCACTTTAAGGTTTCTATATAATTAAATGTTGTCATGAGGTTATATGGTCAATGTTTATTAATTAATTATGGTTGATTAAATTATTATTTAATTAATTATTTATTAATTAATTTGTATCGGTTATGGTTTCTTGGAGGTTAGAATATGTATCTAGGTTTTTCATATAATTAGATGTGGTCTATCATCACCATCTAGGAATTATTATTTTAATTTTAAATTTGTAAAATTTTGTAATTAATTAATCATTCGAAGTGAAGACGGATCTAGAAGATGGAGATGATAGGAGTTTAATTGATTTTCCTAAGTTTCTAAAATTTTTAATGTTTTTGAATTACTAACAATAAGATTGAAAAACTGCTTAAAAACTGTTTTTTGGAAAAACATGAATTCAGCTTGATCGACAAGCTGAACCCTCAAGTTTGGCAAGCCAATGGTCGCAGACTGGCAAGCCAAACTTCCAGTTCGGTAGGGCAAACATGGGGCAAAATTCTTTCAGCTCTAGCTGCAAGCCGATGGTCAAGTTCGGTAGGCCAGCAAAGAACAGTACGTTTTCAAAAAAAGGTGCATTTTTCAATGCAGTTTTGATTTTATTTTTGAAACAATTCTGAAACATGAAATTTTATGATGACTAGAAAAATAAAGCATTTGATCTATGAGGGATTGAAGACTTAAAGATGGATGCCACATGAAGAAGGATACAACTTGAAGATACGAAGATGAAGAATCGATAATTTGTTTCAATTGATCTTTTGCAATCTTTATTTTCTTTTTTTTAGGATGAAACCAGGATATTACGGCTGTTCATTAATTATTGTTTTGCTTGTGGCTTTGCATGTTGCTTTGCTTGTCTGCATTATAATATGATTTGTCATATATGCTAATAATATGCCATATAGAATAGGGAGTGCCGCTCATTACAAAATTGATCATGCATGTTAACATAAAACCTTGACTTTTAAAATGTTGAGTGGGAGAATGTTTTCAAAGAGAGGACCTACAGTCTCCACATTGGTCCATAGGTAGCGTATGGTGGTTTTGACCCCTAAGAAGGGATTTCATCATGTATTAGGTTAGAACTCCAAAGGAAAAATTTATTTTAGCGTGATTTATTGTTGAACACCCTAAGGTGGCGATTATAAACTATGGATAAAATAGTTGAAACGATGGGTGTACACTCAAGATTAATTTTATTATTAACCTCCTCAAGGAGCTCCATGAATGAAATTACTGGCCAAAGAAATGAATATTAGTATATGTTAGATCAAACGAGTCTTTGATGACATATGTTAATTGGAGGGGATCCGTGTTTCTAATTGAATTTGGCAAGTCTCCCCAAGGCGGCTTGTTGGAATCTAAGTAGGGAATTATCATTGTAAGGTTGTGATTTTTTTTCAAGTTTTGACACATAAAAGCAATTGTATTTTCACTTGTTTGTGTTATCTAACTAAACCACTATGGATTGTTTCCTTATATTGGTATATGATTCTTTATTGTAGATTAAAATGTCTAAAAATGCTTTATCATCAATAGTCCATAAGAAACAATTAACTAGCAAGAATTACAATGATTGGAAAAGGAACCTAAATATCATCCTATCCCTTGAGAAACTAAAATTTGTGCTAACAACACTGTGTCCTCTTGAACCTACCAAGAAATCGACTAATGAGTAAATCCAAGTGTATGATAGCTAAAAAGACGCTAATGATCAGGCCTGCTATTATGTTATGGCTAGCATGAATAACATACTATAGGCTCAAAAAGAAGATTATGAGACTACAAAGCATATTTTGGATAATCTTGAAGACATGTTTAAAGGCCAAGTCCTAATAAAACGGCAAGGGGCTCTTTGAAAACTTTTAAACTGCAAACAAAGACTGGAGACTCCTGTGAAGGAGCATATGATGTTGGTCATAGGTTACCTTGCTAAGGCTCAAACCGATGGAGCTGATATCGATGCTAACTCACAGATGACTATGGTTTTTTGAGACTCTATCTAAGGAGTTCATCTCGTTTAGAGCTTTATATAATATAAGCAATAGACAGGATGTGGCCTTGACTAAGCTGATGAAGTAGTTACAGGAGTTTGAAAATTTGATCAGGGAAACTTCTGTGGGTGGTGAGGCTAACTTGGCAGCTGCATTTGGTTCCAATCCTAACTTAGGGAATAGAAAGAAGTAGAGGGCTAAGGACGGGAAGGTTAGGCATATAAATAAGAACTGCAAGGGCTTCTTGTCTAACAGAAGCAGGTGCAAACTTCTGGTAATTGAGACTTGTTTAGTCAAAGAATCAAGTGACACTTAGGTCATAGATTGTGGAGTAACTAATCATGTCTATGTTTCTCTAAAGGGTTTTAAGGAAACAAGAAGTTTGCCACGTGAGCACTTCACGCTTCGAATAGGTGATGGATCCTTAGTGTTGGCTAAAGTAGTGGGAGAAGTCCATCTTTACTTTGATAATTGTAGGATTTTAGTTTTGAAAGATTGTTTTTATGTTCCTAGACTACAAAGGGATTTAATATCTGTAGCTTGTTTATTTAAAGATTCTTATTCAGTTTCTTCTAATAATAAAATGATTTCTAAAAACAAATCTTTTATCTGTGATGGATGGATGCAAAACAATCTATATTTTATCGAACCTAAGATGGACATATTGTTGAACACTAAGGTAAAAAATAACTCTAAAAAACTTAAAATTTCTCACTCTGATAAGACTTATCTTTGGCATTTGCGATTAGGTCATATTAGTCTAAATAGGATTCAAATGTTGGTAAAGGATTGACCTTTAAGTCACTTAGAAGTGGAATTTATACCACAATGTGAATCTTGTTTAGAGAGCAAAATGACTAAAAGACCATTTGGGTCTAAGGGCAAAAGGGCTTAAAGGGTTTTAGAACTTGTGCATAGTGATGTTTGTGGTCCCATAAACATTAGGGCACAATGAGGGTATAAGTACTTCGTCACTTTTATTGATGACTACATAAGGTATGGGTATGTCTACCCAATGTATCATAAAAGCAAAACTTTTGAGAAGTTTAAGGAGTTTTGAGCTAAAGCGGAAACGCAATTAGGTAAACCCATAAAGCCACTTTGAGTTGATCGAGGTGGTGAATACCTCTCAGATGAGTTCTTTGAACACTTATTAGAGAATGGAGTTTTATCACATTTGACTACGCCAGGCACTTCGTAGCAGAATGGCGTAGCTAAGAGAAGAAATAGGACTTTGTTAGACATGGCCAGGTCCATGATGAGCTATTCATTATTGCCTTTATCCTTTTGGGGATGTGCACTACAAACTGCATGTTATCTTTTAAATAATGTGCCTTCGAAATCGGTTCTTAAAACTGCTCACGAGTTGTGGACGGGTAGGAAGACATCCTTAAACCATATTCGCATATGAGGATGTCCAGCTCATGTCCTGTATAAGGAAATGAATAAGTTGGAAGCATGTTTGAAAGTTTATGTGTTTGTAGAATATCCAAAAGGGACTAAAGTGGGTTATTTCTAAAACCCAAAAGAAAATAAAGTCGTGGTTTCAATGAATACAACATTCCTTGAGGAAAGTTACATAAACGACTTTATGCCTCAAAGTAAAAAGATATTCGAGGAGTTGGCGAGTGATTGAATCACTCTGGGTTCCGATTGAAACCAATCTAACAATGTAGAAAAACTTACAGAACACAACCTAAGGGGCCTTGGTGTAGTGGGAGGATTGAGCGTCAACCCGAGAGGTATATATTCAATGGTGAAGCCTACTTGGCTAAACCGGTTGAACATGACAAGGATCCTTACACTCATGCAGAGGCTACAGAGGATGTTGATTCAAACTCTGGACAGAAGCTATGAACACTGAGATGAAGTCTATGGAGACTAATTGAGTCTAGGAACATGTGGATCTTCGTTAGGGGGTACAACCCATTGGTGTAAGTGGATCTATAAGAGAAAGAGAGGAGGAGATGGAAAAGTCGAAACCTATAAGGTTAGACTGATAGCTAAGGGATATCCGCAAAAGGAAGTAATCGATTATAAGGAAACCTTTTCATCTGTAGCCATGCTTAAGTCCATCCGCATTCTCTTATCCTTAGCTGCCACTCTCGACTACGAGATTTGACAGATGAATGTTAAGACTACCTTTCTAAATGGTTATCTTGATGAGTCTATATATATAGTGCAACCAGACAGGTTCAAGGCTAAGAGGGTAAGGTTTGTAAGCTACTAAAGTCAATTTATGGACTTAAGTACGCTTTCTGTTCTTGGAACATAAGATTTGATCAAGTGATCAAGACTTATAGGTTTGAACAAAATGTAGATAAAGCATGTGTTTACAAACACATTAAGGATGAGAAGGAGGTTTTTCTACTACTTTATGTAGATGATATTTTGCTAATTGGCAATAATATTGGAGCCTTGTCATAGGTCAATTATAGTTGACCAAGCAGTTTGACATGAAAGACTTGGGTAAACCTAATTATGTTCTCGGTATCTAGATTTTTCGGGATAGGAAGAACAAAATTATAGCTTTATCCCAAACTACATACATAGATAAAATTCTCGAGAAGTATGCAATGTAGAATTCTAAGAAAGGTGGGCAACCATCTATGTCTAGAATTACTCTTTCTAGGAAAGACTCACCAAAGTCTAATGAAGAAAGAGAATACATGAAGAAGGTGACTTATGCTTCAGCAATGGGTAGTCTCATATATGCTATGCTTTGCACACGACCAAACATTTATTATGAGGTCAGGATAGTAAGTTGATTTCAGTCAGATCTAGGACTGAACCATTGGGTTGCGGTTAAGCATATTTTCAAGCACTTGAGAAAGACTCGAGGCTATATGCTTGTATGTTTGAGTGAGGATTTCACACCTCTAGGATACATTAATTTAGATTTTCAATCCTGTCTGGATTCGAGAAGATCGACTTCTAGTTCTGTGTTTACTTTGGGCTACAGTGCCATTGTTTGGAGAAGTGTCAAACTAGATTGCACTTTAGATTCAACGATGGAGGCCGAGTATGTGATAGCTAATAATGCTTCAAAAAAAGCAGTATAACTCTGTAAGTTCCTTGGGGATCTTGAGATAGTTTCTGGTATAGATAAGGCAGTATTGTTGCATTGTAATAACACTATAGCGACAACTACGGCTAAGGAACCAAGATTTCATAAGAAGAGTAAACATGTTCATCGGGACTATCATGGGATAAAGGACAACATGGTGAGTGGAAATGTGGAAATATGTTTAATCATGTCTAAAGATATTATAACCTCTCGAGGCTATAGGGATGCATAACATATCACATTTACACACTTAGTGCAAGTGGGAGATTGTTAAACATGAAGTCCTAAGGAGTAAAATGTTGTAATATGTTTTTAGAGACATTTTATTAATAAAGAGCTTATTTATTGTTCATATACCAAATGTTGTGCTCTTTATGTTCATATTTGTTGAAAGTATTATAAGCAAAAAAAAGTCTAAGATTGTCAGTCCAAACCTTTAAGAATCACACGTATGATGGATAGATTATACGGAAGACATGAATCTTAAAGGTGATGGTCTAAATCATAAGATTCGTAATCGAGGAAATAAAGTTGGGCACTTTATTCATGCTAAGATTGTTTTGTTGTCTACATCCATAACAGGAGATGGTTTGTCTTGGTCATCAAAGTAAGACTCCACGAGTAGAAACATTAGTGCATTGTCATAGGCGATGATGCATTGGATCAAGAACATAAAAGTTGAATTGATTTAGTTAATAATTTTGTTTGTACAAATTGATTCACTTTAGACAATCATATATGTTGTGTCTTAATCTTGAAATGACTAATGGGCTTGTATTCTTGACTTATGTCTTTCGATGTACCAAAAGGTGACATCCTAACTTTATGATGGTATGCATACGGTATGTTGGAGGTATGACACTTGATTGCATAGATTTATTATTCATAGATATGAAATCCATAGCTTTTTTTGTAGAGTTAATGATATTCTCTTATATACGTTATCCTGTAATTAGAAGACTAAAATGCTCAACCATTTGGATACATAGGTGTAACTGAATGGTACATTATTTATGGATAGAAAGTATTCCAATAGTGTGATAACGGAATATAAAATAAAAATAATTAGGAAGGTAAAACAAGATTTATTCTTAAGCCGATTATGAATATCCTATGGAGATGTGACACATTATGATATGTTATGGACGGTTAGCTCACTTCAAGCTACATAATTTTTTGTAGTTCGAGAGTGCAGCTCTAAGCTTTTAGTGGAGTAGCGTTAAAGTTGATAATTATGAAATATGTATCTGGGACATTGTATTTTATAATTATAGGAGCTTGAATTATGTATGTCCATCGAGTCCCCTTTGCTAACTCATAATAAATCCTATAACGATACAGCATGCTTTCATATATATTGGTGACTTATGTTAAATTATTAAATTTGCTGAAATCTGATAAGATTTAATTTAATAATTTATGTTAGTTTATCATTTGAATTAATTTTGTAAATAAATTCAAGATAAATGTATTGAATTATTTAGATAATATTTTATTTTCTATGGGATTATCTAGATATACCTAGTTTAATTAGATAACTTTTCTATTGGGTTATTTGAATTAAAACTGAGGCTCTATCTAAGAATCTCAGTGGAAAAAAGATATTCTCAGGAATCAAATTATCGCAGGTTTGGTAGGCCGATACATTAGTTTGGCCTACCGATGGAAAAAATTTGACAAGCCAATCTCCTAGTTTGGCCCGCCGACCCTACGATAACCTGTATACGTGTTTTAGATGCATTTTTCATCAAAAGTTGAACCAGATTCAAATTTTGAGGCCTTGTCTAATAGCAATTAACCTCAGATTCAACCATTATAAATAGGGGGTAAGTTTTCTTAGTTTTTTAGGTAAGTAGAGACGCATAAAGTGAGTATTCTAGTCTGAGAAACTCTGAAGCTCCCTAAGAGCTATTGTTCATAATCATGAACCTTAGCTCTAGGTCTTCTCATATGGTTGGAAGGACAGTCACCGGAGGAAGAGCTATACGACGTGTGACCACTTATACTCTAATCGTGGATAGAGAATAGTAAAGAACACCAGTTGGTTGAGGCCACAGATTCGAGTCTACTTCGGTTTACAAATGATTAGTAAGATCTATCATTAATTTATGTATATAGCATGTCTAACTTGTGTTTTGAAAAATATTCTGATTTTAAAATATTTAAAATTTTGCTGTGTACTTGTTTTCCAACACTTTTGTGTTATCTTTTCCACTATTTAGGATTCTTTGTATTAAATCCTAACCTTCTTTGTTGGCTAAAATTCTCAATGTCTTTCGCATCCTGGTCAGCCATCAACGCCTTGTCCATCAACTTTCTAAGCTCTCTTGCAGAAAACATCCTCACATTGCTTATGATTTCAAGATTAAGACCTCTTAAAAGTGATCTATCTTCTTATTATTTTCTTTAGCAATATAAGGGACATATCTGCAACTTCATCAAATTTTTTAACATAATCAGACACCGACATCCCTCCTTGCTTTAGCTCCAAAAAACTCCTTTACTTTCAATGATCTAGCATATCTAGTGAAATATTTTTGATAAAAGATCTTCTTAAATTTGTCCCATGTCATCTCATCCATATTCACTCCAAGTTAGTTCCTTCCCACTAGGTTCTAGCTCCCTTTTTAATCAAGAATATTACACAAAGTACCTTTTCAGCATCACTAATGCTTATGTAATCAAAGATGGCATCAAAAGGATTTCACCTATTCCTCTGGAACCAATGGGTTTGAACCACCATCAAAGTCAAGAGATTCCATTTTCCTAAATTTCTCATAAACAGATTACGAAGCATCTGGCCAAGGTGGAGGTGGAGGAGGTGGTTGACACTGTTGGTTGTTCCTTTGCATATCCAACAATTGTCGTATTTGTTCACTATGCATTCTAGTATGTTGTTAAATTAAATTTGTTAGATTATCTACTAAATCACGATCACCCTCCTGATCATCATCACTTGTCTTCCTTTTTGGTGCCATATCTTCTTGTATAATGTCCATTTTTATTGCTTTGATTAGCGAAAAAATAAAAACAATCATAACCTAAACAAAAGTTCATAAAGATAATAAATACAAACAGTTGACCAAGTTTCCCAGTCAGTATATGTTCATATGCTTTCCTTTGACTTCAAAAAAGATTTAACCTCCGCTCTAATACCAAAAACTGTAGTACCCCTCAAGCTATCTAACAAGCTTATGGAAAGCCTATTTACTTAGGATAAAAAGTATTACTTTTATTTACATTATAAATGTTGTGGTTTACTTAAAATATTCATATTAGTATAAAAGAGTTTTGAAACTGTTGTTTCACTCATTTTCTAATTTACAACAAATACAATATTCAAAAATAGGATGTAGAGTGTACTATCACATTCAGAGTTAGTAATATATCTGTTTACAAAACCATAACAGACCTGTTAAGTTTGACAAAATAAAGTTCCAAAATAGGCTTCAAAAGTTGATCTTAAGTATGACATACGAACAAATCTCAGTCTAGCAGCCTTGGATCCTTGGTCAACCCTTAACCTTGTATATCCTCACATGCATCATAAGAACTATAATGAGCTAAAGACTCAGTATAAAAACTGATACATGAACATAAACATTGAATGAGAATGCAATCAAACAGTTTCCTTTATCAGTTTTCTTTCAATATTTTTTTCTTATTTTGGGTACCCTTGGATTGTGGTACTTAATTGATAATGATAGTCGTGGTTTTTGAAACATATTCATCATAATTTGGCCAATGCAACAATAATAACACGGGGTTTCCATCTTGATCTTTAGACCTCATGCATTTACTGTATTCAGTCTCAGTCTTTGTGGCTTTTCTTATCTTGGTTCTTCAAACTCAAAGTATTCACCATCCATTGTTAGGTTCATCAGTCTCACCTACGTCCCGTGTCTACCCGACCACCAATTAAGGACTTGTATGTATTACCCAAAATGTTTCTTTAAATGCGGACATATATAATATAGAAAGGTTGCCATATCCACAGTGAGGTGGGTTTTGAAAGATTAAAAATGGTTAAAAAGGCAAGAGTGATTTTAATAAGATTTTAAAGAAAACAATTATTTTTTAACAATTTTAAATAAGATTTTAAAACATAAAATTAAAACAATGAAGCTTTAAGAATCCCTTGTATACTTCATAACTAATATGGGATCTTAACTCTAAATAAATATTTATCTAAAGCATTTAATTTATTGTATCTTTTCTGTAAATTGCAAGCACGTTTACTAATTTTGTAAGTCAACCTAAAGCGACAATATAGTAAGCTACAATATAGTAAGAATGTTTCTATAAAAAATAGCAAAATAATCATCTCTCACTAATGATTTGGTGCACTAATTATGAAAATTATAACTGTTGTCACTACAATTATAATTAACATAATTTTGCGATAGAAAAGATAATAACAAATCAAAATTAATATATATAAATAGAATAATTTATTGCATTAATTCTGGCAGAACCTTGTCTTGTTACATGTTTAAGAATACACTATACTATCTTATGTCGATAATAAATCAAGCATTAATAAGCATTTATTATGCTAGTTTATGTCTATAATGCAGCAAAAAATTAACTTAATAACATGTATGATTTCAGTATTATTAATATTAATTATGCAACACAATTAAATTACATAAAGGAAGCACGATTGAATTTATGCAAGAATTGGGTAGCATAACAACATTAACAATAATGACTAAAGACATGGAAAATATAATCTATTCCATAAAAATATAAGCATTACAAAGTAGATATAGAGTTAAAATATATACTAGAGTACTATACATACAAGTTCATCTCTCTACCTCACCAAACTCTCTACACTAATTTAGGCATTATTTTATTATTTTTAATGGGGTTGAAGGAGTGTTCTAACAATATCTCCCCCCAGAAAGGGATATTGCTGAGCTAGAAGCTTAATAGTTGAAAAACTAAAGAAAAAGAAATGAAGGAGGCCAAAAATGGCTGCGTGAAATTATGGGGGGGGGGGAGGGTTTATATAGGGAGGATTTTTTAATATTCATTTATTATTATTATTATTATTATTATTATTATTTATTCTTTTCTTTTCTTTTCCTTTGGTTGCATCCAAATCAGGGTGCAATTAGAAGAAACTTTTTTCCTTTTTTTTTCGTGTTGATTTGCATTGTTTAGAATGCAAATTATAGTTTGTAATCCTATGCGACGAGGAGCAAGGAAGTACGTGTGCAAGGCGATCTTCAGCATCAATCAAGCGATCCAATGGCTGCAAGACGAGCAAGAAAATAGGCCCAAGTGGGCCAACTGGACCACAAACGCATACCGTTAGATTGGTCTTGGTAAAAAAATCCAATGGCCGAGAAAGAAATCACAAGTGGAGCCACCCACACATAATCTAACATGCTTTTAAAGATTTCTTGACAGCCGCAGGCGATCGGATGGCTAAGGATGATTCTACAGTTTAATCGAATGGCCTAAAATGCGCCATGTGTCTTTTTGTTTAATTTTTTATTTTTTTTGGCTTCTTGGGCATTTGAGGTTCGTTTTTGCCCCCTTTTTGTGCCGTTTTGCTTATATTTTTCCTAGATTTTAAATCTAAAATTAAAAACACACTAAAACTAATTATTTTACAAAAAAAATATTTACAATAATTTTAAAATATTTATTTTACAATGAGACATACAAAAATAATTATAAACTTCTAAAATCTACTCTATTTCGGTTTAATACAAATATGATTTTTAAGACTCGAAAATATTTTTAGAAATTATTAAAAATATAATAGATCATATTTACAAACATAAAATACACTAAAAAAATACATTAAGACTCAAATTAAATCCACTCATTATTTTTATGGCTTTAATTATTTACAAACTAAACTCATATTTAGCAAACCGAAACAACTCCAAAATTACCAAAAATATTCTCAAACAAAAAACACACTAAAAATACATTTTTAAACATATTTACCAACTAAGACACAAAAGTACTCATTAACACAAATGCTATTATTTAGAGGATTTTAGAGAAATGTTAATATAAAATAATGATATTTAACCTTAAAAATGTGCAGTTTTATAGTCTGATCAGACCCTACAACCAGTTTATTCCTAGTCCTTAGTAATTAAAACGATATGATTTTGAAATGTTTTACTAAATATTCATATAATGTAAACCATTTAACTATGATTTGATTCACCTAACTAAATAGACTAACAAAACCAAAATCTTATTTAAACGATTTTTACACTATTTAACAAAATTTATGCAAGCCAGACTTAGTGCAAAAAGGGTTAATAAATAATTATGAAGTTTCATAAAAAATAAGAATAAAATTGTTATGATATTTTGATTCATATCACTCCTACAGGTAGCAACACTTCAAATTTATTATTAGAACAATTAAGAATAGAGACTTAAAATAGAAATATTTACAAAAATTAAATAAACTTAACAATTGTAGATAGTGCAATGTTTGGCCCCCTTAAGCTTTCTCCATAACCTGTTAACGAGTTTTGAGTTAGTAACTCCCAGATTAGTTGTCCTAGGGTACTAAGTGTTGAAAAACCCCTTAGAACTTACTTACTCGAGTTAAAGCGGCTACGAAGCCAAACTTAACCAACTTTAATTCATTAATAATTATACTTATACTTTATTTATTTACACTTCCTTTTAATTTTTATTCTTTTTTAATTTTGATTTATCAAATTTAATTGATTAATTAATTTTGAAAATGTTACTACCTTTAATTACTGATCTTCATAAAATAACAAAACTCAAATATTCATAGCTTTAACTTACCACCATAATTAAGCATTACAGTGTGTGTGTGAAAAGAATGGCTTATAAACACTTTGAAAAATTAACATATAAAAATGTTAAATAAAATCGAAGTTTTGAGAGTCTATAAAATTAGACAGTTCAAATAATAGAAAAATGACATTACATTAATATGAAATTCAGAAATCAAAACAAAATAATAAAACATTAATTACTAAGAAACTAACATGTACAAAATATATATATTTTTTAATTTTATAACTCACAAAAACAAAAATTTTTTACAAAATGCACAAAATCTAGAGCAAAAACCAAAAAACTTAAGCAAAAATCAAAAAATTGAGGCACAATTTTCTACAACAGTGATGCACAACCTCTCCCCCAACTTAAATTGTACAGTCCCCAATGTATAAAAAGGAATAGTAAGAGCAGCAAAAATATTACCTGAATCAGCATAGTTACAAAGATGATCTGTAACAAATTTAACAAACCAAACTAAACAAACTAAAATAAACACACAACAATATATTACAAATTAGGTCTTTTAAAGTAAGATTCCTAAGACTTTAAATCATGTTTTTTACATAGATTCTTCAAAATGTGTCTTTAGAGACCGCAAATACAAAGTATTTAGTAATCACTACTGATTATATCCTCCTTAATCTCAACCATTCTGCAAGAATTTACTTTGAAATTCATTTTCAACTTTCGAGGGTTTTTTTATGAAAATTTAAAGAACATAAAATTAAGCAGAAAATAAAATAAGAAAAAAACAACAAAAATAAATATTTACAAAAGAGAGTGACAGAAAACTACACAAGGTTGGTAACCCGGAGGCACAAGAGTAACTTCTTTGGGCTCAGTTATCTGTTCAGTGTAACTTTTCAGTCTTTGGCCATTTACTCTAAGTATCCTTCCATCGGATGAAAATTCAATTTCAACAACACCATTTGGGAAAGCCTATTTTACAATATATGGACCAGTCCATTGTGATTTCAACTTACCAGGATGAAGGTAGAGTCAAGATTTATGAAGATGAACCTGTTGATTTGGTTCAAAGTTCTTCCTCAGGATCTACTTGTCATGAAATACTTTTATTTTTGCTTTGTAAATCCGTGAATTGTCATAAGCATTATTCCTTAATTCCTTAGGTTCAAAGAGTTAAAGTTTCCTTTCAATTCCTACAACACTAAGATCAAACTTAAGAGCTTTAATAGCTCAATAAGCTTTATGTTCAAGTTCTACAAGTAAATGACTGATTTTTTCCAAAGATGAGCCTATAAGGAAACATAACTAAGGGAGCTTTATAAGCTGTATAGTGTGCTCAAGATGCATCTTGAAGACGTGAAGATCAATCTTTTTTATTTGAATTCATCATTTTTTCCAATTTTTGTTTGATCTTTATATTTGCTAACTAAGCTTGTCCATTTGTCTGTAGATGATAGGTAGTCAAAACTTTATGAATTACACCGTACTTTCACATTAAAGCTTCAAAAGAATGGTTGTAAAAATGCGTGCCTTGATCGCTGATTATAGCGCGTGGTGTACCATACCTAGATAACATGTTTTCTTTAAAGAACTTTATAACAATTGTGTTATGGTTAGTATGGCATGCGATGACTTCAACCCATTTTGATACATACTCCACAGCAAAGAAGATGTATAGGTACCCAACAGAAGGTGGAAAAGGTTACATAAAGTCTATTCCCCAACAATCAAATACTTTTATTGCAATAATTAGGTTTAAAGCCATCATATAACGATGGGATAAAGTACCTAAATTTTGACAATTTTTGCAAGAACGAAAATAGCGATAAATGTCTTTGAACAAAGTGGGCCAATAAAGACCACATTGGAGAATCTTTGCAGCAGTCTTCTTTGTAGAAAAATGACTACCATATGCATAAGTATGATAGAATTTTAAGACACTTCATCTTCAGGAATGCAATGTCCCATGATTTGATCATGACAATATTTAAAAGGGTAAGGGTCATCCCAGAGAAAGTTACACACTTCAATCAAAAACTTTCTTTTGTTTTGCAAACTTTAAGCAGATGGAATTGCTCCAATTGCCAATAATTGACAATGTGAGTATACCAAGGTAACTTGGTAACAGAAAATAGATGCTCATCAGGAAATGCATCATGAATTAGTGGGCCATCAACAAAATCATTGAATTCCAAATGAGATAAATGGTTAGCTACTACATTCTCAACTCCTTTCTTGTCCTTAATGATCAAATCAAACTCTTGCAAAAAAAGGATTCACTTGATAAGTCAAGCCTTAGCATTCGTTTTAGAAAGGAGATTTTTAAGGGCTGAATGATCAGTGAAAATAGTGATCAGTGAACCGATAGGTATGAACAAAACTTATCAAGAGCAAATACTATAATAAGCATTTTTTCAGTGGTTAAGTAGTTTATTTGAAAACTGGTCAAAGTTCTACTTGCATAATACACTACAAAAGGTTTTCCTTCCCTTCGTTGACCTAAAACTGCTCCTACAATGTAATTGTTTACAGCACACATAATTTCAAATGGTAAACTCTAATCAGGGGGATTGCATGATAGGTGTAGAGGTTAGCTTAGATATCAGTGTTTAGAAAGATTCTCCATATTCTTTTATTAATTCAAACACTGTTTCTTTCAAAAAGAGATTACTTAATGGTTTCAAACACTGTATCTTTCAAAAAGAGATTACTTAATGGTCTTGATATGGCTAAAAAATTCTAAATGAACTTCTAGTAAAATCCAGCATATTGAAGAAAAGATTAAACATCTTTAACAGTCTTTGGAGTGGCCATGTTTGAAATAAGTACAATCTTAGCTGGATCAACTTCAATTCCTCCTTTAGAGATAATGTGTCCAAGAACTACACCGGATGGAACCATAAAATGGCATTTTTCCTATTTAACACGAAGCCTTTTCTTCACATCTTTTCAAAATAGCTTGTAAGTTAAGTAGACGAGTGTCAAATGAATCACCAAAGACAGTTAAATCATCCATGAAAACTTCCATAATCTTCTCAATCATGTCACTAAAGATGGTCATTATGCATCTTTGAAATGTAGCTGGAGCATTACAAAGTCCAAATGGCATATGTCGAAAAGCATAAGTACCAAAAGAATATGTAAATGTGGTCTATTCCTGATCTTCTAATGCAACTTTTATCTGATAGTGTCCTGAATGTCCATCAAGAAAGTAATAGAAAGGATGACCAACTACACATTCTAAAATTTGATCAATGAATGGGAATGGGAAATGGTATTTTCGAGTGACGGCATTCAACTTTCGATAATCATTGCATATTCGCTATCTAGTGATAGCTTTTATAGGAACAAGATCTCTTTTTTCATTCTTTATCACAATTACACAAGACTTCTTAGGTACAACCTGAGTTGGACTATTCCATTTACTGTATGCAATGGCGTAAATGGTACACGCATTTAACAATTTCAACACTTCATTCTTCATACTAACATCCTTGATATCAGCTATTGTCCAACCTAATGCAGTTTTATGATCACGCAACATGTTGATTAATCTTCACTCTTTTGATTCATCAAGTTTGAATGAAATGATGACAAGAAAAGAATCATCAGCTCCCAGGAATACATGTTTCAGTCCTTTAGAAAGTTGGGCTAACTTAACTTTCAGGATTCCTTTAGGTAATAGTTTTGGCTTTTCTCCTTCTGGAAACAACTTTTCAAAGCATGGTTGACAAAACTTTGTTCCTTTATCCAGTGAATGTTTAAGAATATTAGAAATGGGATCGAAACTTTCAAGATCAGAACTTTGGAAGACTTCTTTAAGCACATCGGTTAACTTTAGAAGTTCTTCTTAAATAGCATCGTCAATGATTTCAGTGTAAAAACACTCATCATTGTTTTGAAATTGCTTTCCAATATGGAAACAATAACTTCAAGAGTCATATTTCCAAAAGAAATTTTCATGAGACCATTTCAATAGTTAACGAAAGCATTATTGTAGCTAAGAAAGGTCTTTCGACGATGATAGGAATTTTTGATTCCATGCCTACCTTATATTGACTATCTAATATAAGGTAAAACTTAACAACTTGCAACAAAACATCTTCAACTATTCCTCATGGTTCCATGATGGATTGGTTTGCCAACTGCAAAATCACAGATATTGGCTTAATCTATCTAAGTCCTAGTTACGAGTAAATATAATAAGGCATGAGATTGACGATGCTCCTAATTCTAACAAGGCTTGAGTGATTTCATGGGTTCCTATGTAACAGGTGATTGTAGGACATCCGGGATCTTTATACTTGATTGGTTCTCTCTGCTCAAGAACCACACTTAATTGCTCAATCAAAAATGTAGTCTTTGTGACATGATGCTTCCCTTTCACTTATACACTTTCATAACTTTTAGCATAAGTAGGCACTTGTTTAAGTATTTGCAAAAAAAAAAAAAAAAAAGGTCGATTTGAACTTCCTTCTAGTGTTCCAAGATTTATTCATAATTTTCCAGCACTTTCCTAGTGGATTGAAGAGCTTCAGGGAAAGAAGTTTTTGACGGAAGCTTATTCACTTCTTCTTCTTGTCTTTGTGGAACAACTTCTTCAGTACTTAGGTCTGCAGTGTTTAATTTTTCCAACGATTTTCCACTACGAGTGGTAACATGACTAACCTCTTCATCATTCTTCCGTTCAATGTTGAGGTTTGTTTTATGTTTTAAGTTTAAGATGAAATTTTTTCAGTCAATTTTGAGTTTTCTTTTGTCATTTGTGTGAGAACAGCTTAAATTTTTTGATTTATCTTGCTTTGTGCTTCAATTAATGCTTGTAAATCCTTAAGCGATTTACTTCATAAGTGTGAATCATACTAAGGAACATATTCTCTTGGATGCATTTCTTCTTCATTTCCCAATTGATGTACACATGATTGTTCTTGATTCAAATTCCTTTTGTTAAAATTTGAATTGTTTCTTCCATTAGGATTGAGAATTTTGGGATAAGTAATATGAGGTTTATGATATGTCTCTAAAGCATTGCATTGTTCCTCATATACATTTACTATTTCCTGATAAGCATGATAGTCCTATAGTTGTTGTTTAACTCTTTCATTCACAAAGCTTGTTCCTTACAATTCAGCTCTTGTGACAACCTAAGTTCCTCTCTCATTCTTTGCTTTGAGGATTTCTAACTCCCTTGTAAGATTTTCAACTTGAATTCTAAGGTTGTAGTTATCCTTTTCCTTCAATTGATGAATTTTAGTTGATTGGGACTTATTAATACTGTAAGAAATATCTAATTTGGCCCACAAATAAACTTTCCTAGCAAATTCAACAAGAAATTCCTTAGCCTCTTCAAGATCCTTGTGTAAGAATTTTCCATTGCACATCACTTCCAGATATTAATGATTATGACTTGTGAGTCCTTCGTAGAAGAAGCTAACAAGATGCCAATTCTCATAACCATGATGATGATATTGACTTAACAAATCTTTGAAACTTTTCCAAGCTTCATAGAAATTTTGATGATCATTCTAGGAAAAAGTCAAAATTTGTTTCTGGAGATTGTTGGTTTTTGGATATGGATAATATTTATAGAAGAAAGTAGATATCATGTCATCCCATGATTCGATGAATCAAGGTCATACAAAATAGAGCCAGCTTTTGGCTTTATCTTTCAAAGAGAAAGGAAAAAATTTCAATTTTATGGAATTAGCAATGTTAAGGCAGTTGTGGAAAGTGGCAACAACTTCCTCAAATTCACAAATATGAACATAAGGATTTTCGCTTTCTAATTCGGAAAAGGTTGGTAACGGTTCAATCATGCCTGGCTTAAAATCTTGGTCTGGAAGATTCTATAGAAACACAATACATGAAGGAGTTAAAATGTGAGTCAGGTGCATGTAACCTTTCATCAACATTCTTTGAGGATTATCACCGAGATTTGCCATTGTAAATGAATTTGAAAGAACTGGAGAATGTGGAGAAGAGTTCAACAACTTTTCACTTAGGTTTCTTAAGTTAGAAGCTTTAGCAAATTAGCCTAGTTTGTCTCTATGTCAAAGTATTAACCCAAAGTGTTTCTCTTTTCTTAATTTTTTAATTTTTGATTTTTCTTTTTGATTTTTTGATTTTTAATTTTTATATTTACAAGAGAAAGACAAGATGCTATGTAACGCCCCCTTTTCGGACATCACAGATGTCGTTACATTTATTCATTAAACCATTAATTGAAGCAAAACTATTATAAATTATAACATGTATTTGAAATCATAGTTTGGAAAAAGCATACCCAGGATCCGTACATACATTTTTTTTTTTACAATTCACGAGAAATTATAAATTACTTAATTATAACAATTCGCTTTTCCATAAACATCCTGTAAATAGTTTGCTAATATCATTGAAAATTAAATTAACCTTTGACGACATTAATAAAATTCTTTGAACACAGTTCGGCAAGCCAAACTTTGGATTTCGACAAGCCGAACTCGACCGACAGGCCAAAGGTCATCCATCGATAGGCAGCCCGAGGCTTTGCAAAATGGGGTTTTAAAATCAACAAGATCGGTAAGCCGATACTTGGCAATCGGCAGGCCGATTAAAGTTCTTCGGCAGTCTGACCAGTAATAGTCAGCAGGCCGAACTGTTAAAAAATTTCGTTTAAAAACCACTTTAAAATCTCAAAGGTGGAAGGCATATGATAAAACTATAAAGTTAAAATATCATAGTTTAAATTTTAAAAGTCCATCAAATAAACATATTCAAAATTATAAAACATAATTCAAATCCTTAAAATCCAAGTAATAAACATACTCAGAATCGTAAAACATTGTTTATTTCATTAAAAATCTCTTTCTTGGCGTTGTTTCATTTGCAATTCATCTTGCTTAGCTCACACGCCTGTCAGTGTCCTCCGCCTACTCTAAAACTTTCTTACCCT
>CAMOHE010051368.1:0-24268 GCA_946598075.1 Artocarpus hirsutus
ACTTATATGCTAAATTTATAGTCACATAAATAATCATGGAATTTTCTTGATGTTTATAAATGTATTCATAACACATAACCAAAATAATTATAAATGTCACTTTATTTATTTATCATCAAAATGTACAATGTCACAGCTTTTAGGGCACTAAACCCAACACTCACACAGTTGGACGCTGTCCTCTCAAGTAGTACAGTGCACAATAGTGCAGATGTCAATTATGCAAGGATTGTGTAATTTTTAATTAATTATCAAAATTAATCGTAACTTTAAAATTAATTGAATTATTGCTAGGAGTTTTGATCTAAAACTAAAACTAATGTAAAAATGAAAATAAAATAACCAAAAGTAAATTAAAAGAAAAGTTAAATTAAAATGTGAAAAACAAAACAACGAAAGCACAGGGTAAGCGTTTATTTTCCACCATTAGACAATGCAATCAATCATAGAATTATTCCTAATTTTTGATTGAAACTACTAATTGTAGATAGCATCAAGTGCTACTATCTTGATCTTTTCTTACTTACAGATTTAATAAGACAAGCGCTCTATTAAACCCCTTTCTATCAAATACCCTATGAGAAAGCTCACTAAGTTTAATCCAACGAAAGCATTATGCTGAGGAAGATAGGTTGATCTAGACAACAAGCACACAAAAGCTAGCTTCATTCAACCTATGGTACATTTCATGTCATAATCGCACAAAAGCCTCGCTGCAATTGTGTGTCACAATTCGCTATTAATGGTTAAAAATTTAAGACAATTACGGATCAAGATTTCTAACCTAACATTAGGTAATTTCCTAGTCTCATTTAGTTAGCCATCTAAGCAAAACTAGAAAACAACCATGAACTTTAATTTTAGCAAAACATAAACGTTTAGCAAAACATAAACAATCTCAATTAGAAATTTTGAGAATAATTCACATAATTGACTGCATAATTATGTCGAAGATTTTGAATTTGCCTTTAACCACAAATAAACTTAACTAAACATAATTATATTACACAACAAAAAGATTATAATAAAATAAAGAAAGGTACAAAAGAGATAGTTTATAAATGACCCAAAAATTTTATACATTTGGCGGGTCCATCATCACACTAACAGCACTCTCTAACTCTCAAAATGTTATAAATTAAAAACGAAAACTAAAAAAAACTGGAAAGAAATTGCTAAGAAAACACTCAACCTCATGGCTAGGTACTTCTTCTCTCAAAAACTCTTAACATATATTTATTTAATATTTTTTAAAGTAAAAACTAAAAACTGAACAAAAGAAAATTTAGAACCCAAAAATTAAATTTAGAACCCAAAAATTTGGGTTCCCATGAAGAAGCAAATCTGCTTCTTTAAATAGAGCAATGATTGCTCTAATAATTTTTTTGCATGCTAATTTTTGAATTTGATTCACTACGACGCAGCAAGGGACGCATTCAGAACGAGCCAATTTTAGCCGTTAAATCACTCAACTTTGACGGTTCCAAAGGCTGGCAGAGAGGCTCTAATGAGAACGAAAAGACAGTTGGATCAAGTCTTGGTAAGCGATATGGATGGTCCAGATTAAAGCTAACTAGAGGGGAAAGGGCTGACGCTGGTAACACAAGTGCACTGATGCATAGTTGACTTGTGAATCGTTTAACGCCATGTGGCGTTGACTCTAACTGAGCAGCTGATGTGATAGCACACTAGACTTCAAAAAATTGTGATCTGGTCCCAGTTTTCAGATTTCTTTACATTTTTGCCTTCTATTGTTGCCCCTAAAATGAAAAATAAATTTGCAATCAAGCCCAGAAATACTAAAAATAACTATATTTTTACATACTTATTTAACACAAAACTAGATTAAAACTAAAATTACATATTAAAATAAAAATAAAACTTAATAAATCTTATGGCTTTAAATTTATTTTACAAAAACTAACTAATTAACTTCAGAAAACAATTCTAAAACTTATCAAAAATAAACTTAAACACAAAAATGCTATAAAAATTAGTAATTAAACATATTTTACAGGTAACATACTAAAAATACTGTAGACAAATAAATATGTTTAATTGGTGGATTTAATAACTAATAAAATGCTGAATAAATTATTTTAAACATTATTAAATATGTCACTTTTACTGTTATCAATAATTCAACAATGGACACTTTGCTGTCAAAAGCAAGTTGTCACTAATCTGAATTGAATACCAATATTGCCAATAGATTTCAGACAAGTCTCACTTTGCTGCAGAAATGTCATGGTCACAAGGCAGAAACGTATGCACGGCAGCTTTAAAGTGCGTGTCCACATGTAGTACAGTTCAAATAGGCAGTCGAGGTTGATTTTTCTACAGTAATGTGATTTAATCCATCCGGATAAAATTCACTACCACCAAAACAATAACAGGTTTTTATTTAAAAAATATACTACATGTAAATTGAAATTATTTTATAAATAATAAGATTTTAATATAAATAAAAATAATTTTCTTTTTCCTCGATAATCATATGCACATCTTACTTCAAACTGATGGGAATAAATATATATGTAGCAACTTAGAAACACAATATAAACATATATTACATATATAATACGTGTAACGAAATTACAATACCATTATTCTCGTCATCTGTTTTGGCTTGAAATCATTTTGCGATCTAGGGCTCTGATTCTTCTTTCTCATCAGTAGTTTTCTCTCTTCCTACTTTAATGTGTTACTTTCCAAAAAAGTGTTGTATAAGTCTCTCATGCAACCTTTTCACTTACGTTGGAAATTGGGGTTGTCCAAGTGTGCACTGCAAAAATGCAAATGGCCATTATTGCTCCAATCTAGCAGTACTAGTGTCCAAGAGGGCACATCCTCGGTATTTCAGTATATCCAATCTTCAAACTAAATATATAATTATTTGTGTATACGTGCAATTGTACTTTGTTCGTATATTCGTATATTTTCTTGAGAAACAAACATGCTCTTAATCAAATGGATAAATAAGATTCTTAACCCTGATTTCACTCTTATACTCGAGGAATCAATTCAACATGTAGTTGTAGATATGAGATTGCCCTTTTTTGTGTTTTTTTTTTCCCTTTTTTATATATCATAATAAACTGGAGTTATGATTGGGAAATTTTGTGACCAATGCAATCATTCTTTGTCTTTCTTTGTGCAATACGTAAGGGATGGTCTTTTTGGTATGGTATTTGGGTGTATTAAAATACACAGAACTCAAAGCAATTGGCACCTTCTCAGTATAAAGCAAAGGTTCCCTTCATCTCTCTCTCTCTCTCTCTCTCTCTCTCTAAGAAAAGGAACAGAATCACTCTATCTAGCTATAAAGAAAACCAACAACCCCCTATACCCATGAAGTAATTAAAAAAAATGTCGCCCAAACAAAAAAATTCCTTGCCTTAACCCAAACCCTGACCTTTCTTCTCTGTCTCTATCTCTTTATCCCCTGTTTTCTTCTTTCCTTTACCTAACTTCTCTCAAACAACCATATTACTTCACCACAATTATCATCTTCCTCTTGCTAATTACTTCTCCAAGTACAAGAGCATCTTCACAAGCTAGCTAGCATTGGAATAAAGGAAAGCAAAACCCAAAAAAAAGAAGCAAGAAAGGAAGAAAGAAAATATGGGAAGTTGTTCTAGTGGTACTAATATTACTCCTAGTGGCAATACCAATTCTTGCTTTTCAAAGGACTTGCTGCGAGCGCTTGCAATTGTGGGGCTTATCTTGATTTTGTTGGTTGGAACGGCGGAGGGCAAAAGAGCAACAAGAGCAACAAAGACGACGACTGCGAGCGCTAGTGCGAGTGTGAATACCGCAAACTTTGCGGCGGCTAAGTCCTCCGCTGCCGCTGCCGCTGCAGCCGGAAAGTTTAAAAGGACGGATGAAAAGGAGGTGGTGGGATCACAGAAGCTTGTTCATGATCCGAAATTAGATGGCATTAACTACATGAGCAAAAGAAGAGTTCCTAATGGACCAGATCCTATTCATAACAGGTTTGTTTAATTTGTCTTCACTTTTTTTTTTTAGTCGTGTGCATATATATTTTTATACATATATATATATATATATTTTCTTTTTAGTTCTGAGTTATCAGAATCAGAGATAGTTATGATTTTTTTTCTATAAACTCGCTTGTATTTTTAATGGTGCATGAATAAGACTATTGTTTAACTGACCAACTTTAAGAAAATCAGTTCATTCAAAAAAAAAAAAAAAAACCCGAGATTGTAATAATTTTGGGGTCTTTTGTTTGTTAGTGACCGACGACAAAAGAACTTGAGATAGAATAATAGTAGTATAGAACTGCTCGCTTTGTACTTTCCTTTCCTCATGCCGAGAAAATGATTTTTCAAGAGAGTTGGTAATGAAAGAGTACCCCATATGCATATAAGGAAAGACCAACAAAAAATGAGACAATTTGTTCTTCTTTTTTTGGTTGTTTGTTTTTTATTTTTCTGTTGGCTTGGAACTTTGCTATGTCTTTCGAATATCAATTTTCTAAAAAAAAACATGGGGCCGATTTAATTGCTTGTGGGGATATGTCGCTTAGTAAGGTTTTTTTTTTGGTTAAAATAATTAGTAATATTTACATGATATATATCTCCAAAAAAACATATATATCAATTATAAGAGTATCATTTCCCTTTTTTTCTTTTAATTTAATAAAATACAAGTTGAACCTCGGCTTTTTCTTAAATTAAAGAAAAAAATGTTATTTAATTGCTATTAGGAATGCAACCAGCAGATGGCATCACATAGTGACGGGAGACTCAATTATTATATTTTTTATCATAATTTCGTTCTATCATATGCGCCGTAATAAATAGCTAGTACTAAAAAAACACTATTTATCAACTGTTACATTGAAGCATATCTAAATCATCCCGGGTATATTACTATTTTCAAAATAATTTAAGTCTACCTTTACTTTATTCCATTCGATGTTTGTTCAAAGCTAATTAGCATTTGGTTGTGTTAGATACGTTCTTGATGTTGACATCCTTTAACCTTTGCAGTTTCTTTTATTTCCTTTTGCTTGTCTCCTTTATGAAGATATGCTAATATGATTATCAAAAATTATTACAGTTGGTTTATTTTTGCTTTCAAAAAGCAAGAAAAGTATTTTCAGACTCCTAGTTGAACATAAACTTGCTCAAGATGGCTTCATGATCAGCAGTGCGAAAGTACACACTTTTATATTTTATAATATGTTCTCTAAAGTAAAATTGTGTTGACAGCCAAAAAAAAAAGTAAGATTGAGTTCTTCAAGTTTTCTTTTCAAAAGCAAGAGAGAGATGTGTGTGTTTATAGAGTGGTTAGAACCGTTTGTTAGAATTATTTTTACTGTAGCATGTGAGAGTTTTACACTGTAACAATTTTCTGTATTGTTAACGTAACATGCGAGAGTTTTACACTGTATATGTTAAACACCCTACATATTTTCTATTTTTTATCCTATTTTTTATTGACTATACGACAAAGAACTGCAAAGTATTGGCCAGTAACAAAGACAAAGCTTTATGTAATCTGTATGTCTCTATGTTACTTCATTTGGTTTTCTTCTTATTAGTTTCTTGTATACACAAAAATTAGCATTATGTCATTGAAAAACCGAAAAATCATAATAAAACAATAGCATTTTATTTAATTTTCTTTCCTTGTTTTTTAGGAGAGCTGGGAAGTCCGGAAGACCACCTGGCAGCTGTTGAAAGTTTACAAAACGCTTGAGGAAAAGAACTTAGTAGGTGAAATAGATGTGTGGCTTCTTGTTTGTATGTTGTAAATGGGGCTATAAACATATTCCTGATGATCATATCTGAAAAATCCAAGCTGGGTGCTCTCAAGTCTTTTTCACCAATACCATTTTTCTTTATTGGGAGGTTCTTCCAGGGAAACATAGGGGGAAAAAAGAAGCTTATCTTACTGAAAATGCGCTCAAAGAAGGAATCCATCTAGAAATTGTTCAAAACGCCCCTATTGAAAACTTGACCTCCTATTTCAGTATTTATGACATTTTTTTTAAGACGTTACATACGTTAATACAATCACATGACAGTGTGAGATGTATTGAGTTTATTTTTTTGTCATGCGATAAGGTGGATATATTGTCACGTGCTCGTTTTAAAATTATACGTAGATACATCGTCAAATGAGTTAAATCTTCGTAATTATGTTTGATTATTTTTGTTTAACGAATCTAGTTCACAGTTATTTTTTCAATGAAAGGTGGCAAATCGGAATAGAATTTTTAACCCAAAAAAAAAAAAAGAATTATGGAAACAGAACCCAAAAAAAAAATGTTGGGGGCAGTAAACATTCATGCATGCATGGGAGAGAAAACATGTAATAGTCAGTCTCAAATTAGAGAATCATCGTCGGCTTTTTGCCCTGTTCAAGATTCTGTAATGTATATCTATATATTATAATATACAAACTCATTTTATTATATGGAATTAATTTCAACACCTATATATATTAAAGTTGTTTTTGTTTTCTTGGAGAGATGCTTATTGCATCTTTGCATGTTGGTCCTTTTTCCATGGATTCCCTTAGCTGGGGTGCCTCCAACTGTTCTGGTCTTTGATCCGGTCAAGCTAAGTTTTTTGTCTTGTGAATAAGAGATTCTTTTAGCCTCGTGAGCAACAAAAGAAATTTAAAGGGGAAAAGAAAAGAGCCAAGAGGTATGACGGTCTTCAGTCTCCTAGTTTGAAAGCGAAAAATCAATGGAGCCTTCTTACTTGAGCTTTTCATGCTCTGCCTTTCTCTTTTTCCTTTATTTATTTATTATTTTTTCTCTTTTACTTTGATTGGACTGAGAGGAAAAAAGGCTGACTCCAAAGTAAGTAGGATTCAAATCGGAGATAAGAAGAAGTGTAAGAATCAAAACTGTGCTTTTCTTGCTCTACCATGTGATAGGGCACCTAAATAGGAACCCTCTAAAATTGCTAAATAAAAATGATGACTGATTTATAACAGTAGGATGAAATTAGTAATTTTTTTTAGATATTTTAGAAATAGCCGAGTTACATGATAATTATTGTAATAATTAGAAGCAATATAATTACGATGATTTTGATGTTTTACGTTATCAAACTGCGTAGTAATTATTGTAATGATTTTAATTCTTGTTATTATAAGAGATTCGAATTTTTTTTTTATACATTTCAACATAACTAGCAAAATTATAAGAAGATCAGGTGCTTTGCCACAAGGCATATATTTTTTTATTTATATCACAACTTATAGAAAATCCTTAGATGATATCAAGACAATTCCTGCGAAACTCTTTCATTTCATGGAAGTTTATTTTTATTCTTACAAAACAAATAGCATTACTAATTGATTTGTCCCCTAGACTAGAACTATTTTGATTTTGATTTATCCGTCCCTAGTTGTTCTCAAGGACTAGCAAAATATTTTTGACTAATTCATTTGCATGACATAAATTCCAAATTCCAATATATGGAAGCATATATCTAAGATGAGATTTTGGTGGGAAGTATAAAAAATTTCTCTATAATTATTTTTTAGTGCATTTGTAGCAACTTTATTCAAATTGAAAAAAATCTAATTTAAATCAGATTTGTTTTAATGTTTTCTCCTCTGAAGTTTTAAACTACGATAATTTTTTTCAGTCTGAACCCAAAATCAACACCCAAACGCCATCTTTATTACTCACTCAAATTCTAACGAAGTAGCCATGGGCATATCCTAATCAAAAGGGACCCTTTCTATTCAAACCCACCTGCAAAAAGGTTTTGCTTGAGCCCAGTTTTGATTGTATCAGTCCCGGGGCCTTTTTTGAGCCCAAACAAAATACTATTGTGTTAAGGAGAGAGAGAAATGATCCAATTATTCTTGTTAAATTAAAATATAACGTAAATATTTTACTAATGTTTTAAAATGAAATTATCAAAATAATTACTTGTAATTAATAAAATTTTTAAAACATTCTAAATATTAGTTTGAATTTCTAATTCATAACAATAATTAGTGACGTGTTGTAATTTTTTCAATTACTAGAGACCTTTTGCATTGACCTCCCCCTTATTTATTTATTTATTTATATTACACTTGTCGATTACATCACATGACATGTCTATAAGTTAGAGTAAAATTAAAATACAATAAATTTTTAAAAATATTTCATAAATAACAAAATTATTTAGTATTCACTATAATGATTTTAATGTTTCATATAATCACGTAGTAATTATTGTAATAATATTAGTTTTTGCTATTTGTAGAATGTATCTAACCTTTTTTGAATAAGATTATAGGTTTGTAAAATATGCATTTAGTGTGTTTTTGGCTATAAAACTTTACCGATATATGTACCAATACAAATTTTGCCTGTCGTGTAGCAATATTTGGCTGTAAGCCTATATTTAAGGATTGGGTTTATGGTTAATTAAAGAAGATTTGCAGTTTTTATTGACTATGCAGGGCCTAGCAAGCATTGTTAGAAAAGATTCTCTTTAAGCCAAGAGGACATGAAAGGCCAGATTCCTTCATATATGGTTATATTATATATAATGCTGCATTTTGATTTGAGAGCGGATTTTGCTTTTCAGCCAACAAATAAGAAAAACAATGGTAAACGACATAAACATTGCAAACCCACTAAACTGTAACTTTATAATTTTTTAAACTTTGTCTTCGTTTTCTAATTAGTTTCCTTCAAAATTAAACGCATAAAGCTCTCTCTCTCTCTCTCTGTTTTTTTTTTTTTTTTTTGGTCCTTCCCCCTGTTATTATTAGGCCCTCGTATTTGGGATCAGAACAACCTGAGTTTTATTTAATATTAAATATATTATGTATGAGGTTCATGCGTCGAGTCATTTACATTTCATAAGTCCAAGTCACTCAATATAGTTGTAGTCAATATCTCTGAAGTCTCAAGTCTTTTTTAGCTAAAAATATACACAAATATTTATGAGTCCACGTTCAAAAAGAGCCGAAAATGAATTTTTGACTAAAAAAATTCCAAAAATTCTATCTCAAATTGAATTATGATATGACGGTTTAAAACAAAATATTACATGCTAGTCACAGATTTGTTAGGGCTTCATAGAGCACGTGTCCTACTGAAAAAGATATTCTTCAAAATATACCCCATGTTTTTTTTTTTTTAATGTCCCCCTCCCCCTAAAAAAAAGACTTGGTTTACTTTATGTATTCAGTTAGTTTTCTTACATTTCTACCGTTGATATTCTCTCCCACTACTCATTAGTACTTTTTCTTTGCACCTTTCTAATTCTTCTTTCACAATTCTATCGCAAGTTTGTTTGATCACCAAGATTTATTGTCTTTAAAAGTCAATACTTACTAAATTTTAGTTGGTATATTTAGAGAGATTTTCTTTGGCGTTTTTAAAAATAATAACATGATGGCAACACTTTTAAGTAAAAAATTTCAAAAGAACAATTGTAATTAATTAATTATTTCTTAATATTCTCTTATTTAGATTATAATTTTTTTATTATGGGCAATTTTTTTTATTAAACCTCATATTTTATAGTTCTAAAATGCAATTGTATTCCCATTTTTAAGATAATTCTTTCTTATAATTTTATTTAATTCGGAATCAAATCCGTTGACTCATACTAGTTCTTTTTTGGGCTTTTTGGGCCTTGTGCAAACGAAAGTTTAGGCGGCCCAAAAAGAGCATCTTATCGACACGTGTAAACCCCTCAATGATTTTGACTCAGCGGAGCCACCGGAGAGAGAAGGAGAGCGAAGGATTTTCGTTCCTTACAATAATGTTGAGACGAAACTTCGCAAACAATTTCTCCCTCTTCTCTCATTTCGTCTGCATTTCAGCTTCATTTCCATTTCATTTCGTTTCATTCTCTCTCTTTCTCAGCGTTTCTCCTCTCATTTCATTTCCCTCTTTTTTTCTCACGTTCACATAAATACGATTTAATTTTAATTTCTCTTTTTTTACCTCTATTTTTTCTTTTTCTTCTCTCTTTCTCCATCATTTTTTTGTCTTTTTGGTTCGAGAGAAACGGAGAGAAAGCGAGGAATGATCGAGAAGTCGAAACCGCACCGATCTCCGAAACGATTCGTCTCGCTCCTCGCGTTTCGATTCCGAAGAACCGTTACCCTAGCAGCTTTCTCCAGCGGATCGGTCTCGCGGCGTTGAAGTTTTTTTTTTTTTGGGGGGAAAACTTTCGTTAAAATTGATCTGCGGCGGAATCGGGGACAATCGGAGAGGGTTAGAGGTTTGAATCGGAGGGCGTAGAGGAAAAACGATGCCGTCTCACGCGGATCTGGACCGTCAGATCGAGCATCTGATGGAGTGCAAGCCGTTGCCGGAGGCCGAGGTGAAGACGCTCTGCGACCAGGCGAGGGCGATTTTGGTGGAGGAGTGGAACGTTCAGCCGGTGAAGTGTCCGGTGACGGTGTGCGGCGATATTCATGGTCAGTTCTACGATCTCATTGAGCTCTTTCGGATAGGAGGAAATGCGCCTGACACCAATTACCTTTTCATGGGAGATTATGTAGGTGAGTTTTCATTTTTTTAATTAATTAATTTATTTAATTGTTAGAGCACTTGCTTTGATTCGTCGTGAAATTATAAGAATGTCGTTTTAGGTACAGATATAATTTTCAATTTTTTTTTTGGTATTATAGCGTTCTTGCTGTTTCTTGATTGATGATGTCTGGATTTTCCATCTCCGATATTGTTTGTGAGCGTATCTTGCGTTCTCTGTACTGTTTTAAGCTATTTATCTATTTTTTTTATGGAAGCTAGTTATCTATTTTTGGAGAATGCGAGTTGAAGAATTCGTGCATTTTTTTTTTTCCTTTTGCTGAATTAGCAACCGGAAATATTGTCAGTGTAATTTATAGGCGTTGTAGAATTGGAATGTTTGGAAACTGAAGGTTTCCCTTCGATCACATTTGGTAGTAAGTGGTTATTATTAGCGTCGTTCATTCTTTTTCTATTATTATTATTGGCAAAAGGGTATGATTCTTTCCTTTTTATTCTTTTGTGTATTGCATCTTGGATCTTTTTGGCCTTTTTTTTTCAATGGTTTATGAGCGATATATGGCTTTCTTTTCCCCTTGTACTATGAGCTCCTGCCTCCTGACTTTCTGTATTTTATTAGTAAAAATAAAACATGATCTGTAATGCGCGTTTGCATCATCCATTTGGGGTTCAAAATTCACTAGTGTTACATTTCTCAATATTATGCTGCAAAACTGCAGATCGCGGGTACTATTCAGTGGAGACAGTCACACTTCTGGTGGCACTAAAAGTCCGTTACAGGGATAGAATTACTATTCTCAGAGGAAACCATGAAAGTCGGCAAATTACCCAAGTGTAAGACCTTTTTTCCTCCTTCTAAGCCTCCTTATAGTTTGACAATATTATCCTACTCCATAAGTGGAGGGAATTTGTTTTTCAGTATAGGCATGAACTCCAGGAGATGTTCCTTTCTTTGCATTTGATTTACTTAGACTCAATGAGTTTCCATAGATATTGATGCAATATGTTCTTGATCACACTGCTTGCCTTATTGAGGGTGTACTATTCTGAGTCTGAAAGGAGGGGGCGGTATAACATGGTTTCTTTATTTTGTTCACTTTTTATTCATTGCATTTGTCCATTCTTTCTCAGGTATGGCTTTTATGATGAATGCTTGCGAAAATACGGGAATGCCAATGTGTGGAAGTATTTTACTGATCTATTTGATTATCTACCCCTGACAGCCCTTATCGAAAGTCAGGTTTGAAATATGCATATATTAATTGGTTCTTCTTGATAGCCCATTAGATTTGCCTATCCTCAACAGCTTCTCACTGATGTATATTTTATAGATCTTTTGCTTGCATGGAGGGCTTTCACCGTCTTTGGATACATTGGATAATATTCGAGCTTTGGACCGCATACAAGAGGTGTGTACATTACTACTCATTTGGCATTTCCAGTAATTCAACAAGGGGATTATGAATGCTCCATTGTTTTGTTTCTGCCCTATTTTCTTTTCAAACAGAATTATATGTGCAGGACAGTTGAGTATATGGCTGTTTATCTAACATGTTTCTTGTTGCATGAGCAGGTTCCTCATGAAGGACCAATGTGTGATCTTTTGTGGTCTGATCCAGATGACCGCTGTGGGTGGGGAATATCTCCTCGTGGTGCTGGTTATACATTTGGACAGGACATAGCTGCTCAGTTTAACCACACCAATGGACTTACTCTGATCTCAAGAGCTCACCAGCTTGTGATGGAAGGCTACAATTGGTGTCAGGTGTGTGAACCAAATGACAAGAGTTTTAGTTGTTTTGTTATCCCATCATTTGCATTATCGAACAGGCCGGTCTATTCGCATTATTTACTTTTACTTGAACATATTTTTAGGAGAAGAATGTTGTGACGGTATTTAGTGCTCCAAACTATTGTTACCGTTGTGGGAATATGGCTGCAATACTTGAGATTGGAGAGAATATGGACCAGAACTTCCTTCAATTTGATCCAGCACCTCGGCAAATCGAGCCCGACAACACGCGCAAGACCCCCGACTATTTTTTGTGATTTCCACATATCTTCCAGCTGTGATTTCCACATATCTTCCAGCTGTTTGTGATCCTTGTTTTTCCTTGCGTGTTACTGTAGATTTGTCCTTAAAAGATGAGTTCCAATGTTTTTAAGTTTGAGGGGTTTACCATCAACACCATTCTTTGTTTGGAACTTTTTTGTTTTTCCTTCTTTTTCTTTTACCTTTTTCCCCCCGGTCCCCACTGCTGCTTTGTTGATTTGCTTAAAGAAACTCTTTAGGAGAACTCACAGCAGCCACCAATGGCCTGTTTTGTATATTTTCGAAGAGGGAAAGCGGCAATAAGATGGTGTATCCTGCTCTGTAATTTGGTGATTTCGATGTAGAAAAAAAGCTGTTGGTTCTCATTTTGATTTGCTGAAATGGAGTGCTGTGCATGGAACCCTGGTGCACTTATACAGGTGATAAATGTTTACTGGTCACTGAGCTCTGCCGCGACTTTGCACGCTGTTGTTTTGCTTTTGTCAATAGACAAATAAACGTCTGAACAATTTCTTTTTCATCTCTGCCAAGTGGCCTTGTCAATGAAATTTACTTGTTTGAAGAGCCAAAGACCAGGTTGAGAGTTTTGAATAATAGAGAATCGAGATTGTTGACGTTGCAATGGTTTTGGTACAGAATTAAAACGTGGTTAGAGGTCTGGTCGGTTGGACGGTGAAAGTTATACAGATGTTTAAATATGGTGGGTTGAATTTTTCAATACGGTACGTCATTACTTGAGTGTTTATCACTACCGCGATTGTACGGATTTCAATTGGGAAAGTAGACGGGGCATATTTTCGAAGGACTTAAAAGGATAAGATAGATCTGAGGTTGACTAGAGTACGTGCCTTGGAGAGAACGAGTGATGGAACTTGTTTCTGTTTCTTCTTTTGTTATCTTTGTAAACAAAATTTGCCAATTCTATTCTCAGCTATAATTTCCTGTTGATACTAAACAAAGAAGCAAAAACGCGCGTACATGATTGTGCTTTCTTTTGATAGGAGGATGAAACAGTCCGAATCTTTAGTTCAATCCCAATAAAAAGATTTGGGAAAAAGGGGTGAAGTTAAACTTACAACCCTTGGCCTAAAGTTTCAACTTTCTTGCATAGTTGCTTAAAGAGTGTGAGGTATGCAGTAGTACAAGTACAAGCATCTCGACTCAAGCTGTGTTTGCAGGCATAATTTAACAATAAATTTATACCTGATTTCATTTGATGTGTATAGTTCAAGTCACACCACTCAAATTCAAAAAATAAAAAAATCTCGGCTTCAGCTTGCAGCGACACCTTCACGCAAAACCAGTGCAACTGTCCCAGGTGCTACGGGACGAGTGGTCTTTCAATGGAGTAATTGATCGTTTTCAAGGATAAGAACCAGCACCTGAAGGAACAAAACAATAATTCTCACGGCATGATGTAAGTTTTGGCCGCTACTTGCAAGCTAAGGACCATTGGCACAATTTATGAGAGGCAATAATGCATATAAAGTCAAACAGTACAGAGAAAAAAACGAAATAAAATAATGTTTTGAGCTAAAGTCACTAAACCTATATATAACTCAACAGCTTTACATGTACTGAAAAAACTGCACAGAGAGAATCTCAGGATCTCCATGATCTTCAGCAGCAGCCTTCAATCTAAAATCTGGAGTTGGCCTGATTCCTCACTGCCACAAATCCAGAAGGGGCAGCAGTCCGCTTTTTTCTGATGTACACAACTGAACCACTGACCAGCAACAGGCAAAACACAATTCCCTGTCCAAAATAGTTTCAAAGATTTTTTTTCTACATGGTCACGTCTAATATATAACTTAAATGATTTAGCATTGCACCCAAACAAAAAAAGAGATTGTGTAATCATTTTAGCGCCTCTTGTTTTCACACACACACACACACAGAGACACAGAGAGAGAGAGAGAGAGAGAGAGAGAGAGAGACGGACGGACGTAGATTATCATAAAACCATTTTCATTTCCCTTCGGTTCAATGTATGGATGACTTGTAGACACAAGACACACTATCGAGACAAACCAGTCTCATGATCCTTTGGGTGCACTTTACAGTTGTGGGAGCAATACATGAAATTTCCACTTCTGCTAATGAAATCAGCTGTAGGTTGATAACCTTGGAATGTTATACATAGACAAGATAGGTCAAGCCTTGCTGAGCTATCTTTTCAACAAGATCCTAGCAGAAGACATCTTTTCATTCTTAAAATCGAGTTTGTTTATGGTAAGTTATCCTTGCTATTGGATATTTAGGAATATTCAATCACATCAGAATTTTTTTTGTAGTCAAAAAATATACTAATCCGAAGCACAACTGCATAGTACTAGCAAGACACTCTTTTATGTCATATTAAAGAGGTATCCATCAAACTTTTGACAGAATTCCATTTTAATACAGACATGACTTTTGTCAAAGAACAGTGTGCTTTGATACACGAGCATGTCTAACAACAAAAGACTACTAGCATTTAGCAGAGGATTAAAAAAGTATACCTCGAATCCAAGCACCGATAACTTCTCTTCGTTGACTGCCGGTATGCAGCTTCTATAAGTGATGTAAGCTTGTCCTCCGCTCTTTTGTGTGGATGAATCAGAAAGCAACTTTCTATGTTTCAAAGAGCTAGATAGTTCTTCAAAATCATGCAACACAGTATGTAGCTTCATGTTTTTGGAGAAAATCTCCAAAGCAGATCTCTTTCGAGAAATTTTCCCATTTGCATCTTTTGATCCATCCTTTATTTCCACGCATTTCAAAGGGATTCGATAACCAGTCTCACTGCAGCGATATTTCTCTTCGTTCTACCAAGAAAAATAAACAAATAAATTGAAATTAAAAAAAAAATAAGCACCAGCCCCAGTTAATTTGTGGCATAGCAGGTGAAAAACAAGGGGAATATATAATGGTTTTGCAATCATTGATGTCAAAATAAATAGAGTAGTTTTTATACATATTGCACGGAAAATAGGCAACTTTTCAAAAAGGAATCTCAGGTCACAAAAAAATTGCACACAGAATCAAGATAAGCTGTAAAGAAAGGCCATCCAAGCAAATAAGAATTTGTGTTTATAGCTTCATTTAGGTAAATTTTACAAGAAAAATCAATGTAAAAATTACCAAAAAGAAAAAATATCACGAATTTTTGTAAAAAGAGGAGCAATCCACCTAAAATCCCAAATTGAAAATCTTCGTGAATTTCCGATCAATCTCACCAAAAAAAAAACCGCGAACTGTTATCTATAAAAGTAGGTGGTTCATCCTGAGTACAATAAGCTTAAAAGACAGAATTCGTAAGATTTCCCAAACAAAGATATGAAAAGTTTCCATATAATTAGAGGATAAACAGTAAGATACATACATACATACATATATAGAGAGAGAGACCTTTTCGGAATAGAGGCAAGGGACGCAGGGACCAGAAGGAGAGCACTCGAAGGTGGCGTTTCTTCCCCGAGGGGTTTCTTTGAAACTCAGCAGAACTCTACGCTCAATTCCTCCGATTTCATCGTTTCTGCGCAAATCAAATTCAGAAAAAAAGGGGAAAAACTGCTTATTATCAGATCGTTCAAAATATGGACACGCAAATAGTGTAAATTTATAGAATAATTGGGGATCAAGAAAGCTTACGTGCCAAGGGCGTAAAGGGAAGGCGCCGAGAGCAAGGCGACGGCTGTGAGAGAGAGAAGAGTAAGGACTACGGGTGACTCTACCGCCATAGTTGCTCTGATTTCTCTTCTTCTCGTTCCTTCGATTTCAGGATATTCTCTTCTCTGTGGTTCTTTTTTTTTTTTTTTCCGACGAAAAAGAAACGAAGGAACGACAAGGAACTAGAAAAACGACAATGCATACCATTTTCTTTAGAGCTTTGCACATTTTAAAGCCTTTATATTTAATCAAAATTATTTTTTACTCAGATTTGGTTGTGATTGTTGAGAGATGTGTACCTATACATCTGTATTTTTTTTAATTCATAATAGAGAAATTCAAATTACTTTATCATTATTATTTTTTCAAAAGGGTTGATGACATGAGAGGCCTTAATTTTAAAGAACATGACAAGTCTTAAAAATAGTAGTCCAACCTTTGAACACCGTTTTAATTTTGGATGTGAAGTGATTTACCTAGGAATATTTTTAAATGAGTTACAAAATATTTTTTTTGAGGGAAAGTTACAAAATAATTAGATAAACGCCATGAGGAAACATTAAATTTAGCATAACGAAATAACCTTAAAACGACAATGCATAATTGCAAGTAAAATTATACCAAATAATACACTTGTTAATCTTAATGTGAGTTAATCGCACAAGTTTAAAAATATTGATGTATATAGTATTTTGTAATGTTATCCTCTTTTTAAACACTAAAATTCATAATTTTACTCCCATCTTTTCATCTCCTCTCAAGAAACCTTTAGATCCACTGTCTATCTCATTTTCTTCCTCCCTCCTCCTCTTTTCTCTCCAATTACGACAACAACTCATGGCAACGCCGTTGTCCCCGCGCAACTCTGGTCGGCACTTTCTTCCGTGACAACGGCCTCTCCCTCCTCATGACTTTGGCGGCGTAGCTCCTGCAATTTTGGCCTTGTGACTCCGGTGGTGTAGCTCCTACAATTTCCCAATATAGCCCCTGCAGCTTCACTCGATTCGACCTCGTGTGATGGCTTCGACGATCTGGAAACAGAGTGGATGAGAGATCAAGGGGAAAGAATGAAGAGAGAAGGAAAGAGAGAGAAACAAGGAGAGAAGAGAGAGAAAACAAAGAAGAAAAAATATAAAATGTTAATAGTTAAATTGGGGTTATTCTTGTAATTTAACTATTATTAATGTGCATTTATATTTTTTTGACCTATTTATTAACTTTGCTTTAAACTTGGGCTATGTTATAAAATAAACCAAAATATAACTTAAGTGAGCAAGAAAGAAAACACAAGAGAAAATGAGAAAAATAGTATCTTTTTTATTCTTTTACTTGTAAAGGATGAAAATATAAGCTTTACACAACCTCCGTTTGGTTCATAGATTTGAATAAAAAATTTAAATAAGGATTTAAATTTTTATGAGAGAAAATATTGTAGCAAAATAATTCAAACCGTGGTTCAAACCACGAACCAAACGGACTCAATGTAAATTGTAAATTTATAATAAATGATTTGTATGTAACTCATAGAACACCAAAAAGTAACATGCACACACACTTAATTCATAACATACTATTAATTTTTATTTGATTATAAGTTTTTTCTGCCTCTGTCATTCTAAAAAATGCTAACTTTATGTTTGACAAAAGTGGTTTTCATTACTTTTTCAGTTATAAATAGTGTAAAGCTTTCACATGTTACAGTAACGATAAAAAAAATCGTTACAATATAAAACTTTCACATATTACAATAAAAGTAATTTTAATAGTTGGTTTTCACCCCTCTTTTAAACACCCCATTAATGATTAGGCTCGCATGTGTGTGATGTAGGGATGGGCCCATCATTTGTGGTCAGACTCCCGTCCTTTTTTCAAAGCCCCGATTTTTACTGCAATACAGAATATGTAAGGGGTCTCTACTTTTGAGCAATAACCAATGAAATATTAAAGTTAAATGCAAAAACAACAGTCTTAGAAGTCCGACAAAAAATAAAAAAAAATAAAATAAAATTACATTAATACAGAGATGACAATATATTGGACAAACACCTTGTCTGCTGACCCCGTGAAGTTTGACAAATCAGCATCTCTGTCAGCAATGATTGTTTCGAAACGACAAATTTCTCAAAGAAATGACCAGGAGACGACAATAACTTAAAACGACGTCATACCCAACTACAAACGACAAAACCTCTTTAAACGACAGAATTTATTTAAAACGACATCACCTTTAGAAACGGCAAGATTCCGTGCATGTACCGGTTGATGTAGAATCTTAGTTAATGCCAAACGTCTCGGTATGGGCAAAGCTTGTTTGAAAATATTAATTTTCTTTAAGATATGAGTTGTGGACGACAATAATTCAAAACGACGTCAAACCCAACCACAAATCACAAAAACCTTATGAAACTACAACATTTCTTACAAACGACATCAGCTTTAGAAACGGCAAAGATTCCTTGCACGTACTAGTTTTGCCATAGACTGTACTTGATGTTAAACGTCTTTTCATTCTTTTCTTTTTTCCTGTTTGTTTCATTTTGGTCAGAACTCTGATATTTTTATGTCAATGCCCAAATACAAGGAAAGATCGTCTACGGCAGTCATCCTAATTCCCTTCTCGCAGACCGTCAAACGCCAGCTTATCCACCACCAAACCCATGTAAGCTCATCATCCTTTTTTTAAAATTTTTGTTAAATTTTTTTCTTTCAATTCTCTCTCTTTTCTTTTGTCTTCTGGGTATTTTATTTGAGTTCGAGGAGCTTGGGGGTGAAGTTCAATTTTTTTCCCCCTTAGATCAGGTTGGAGAATTGTATATTCTTGTTGTTAAATTTCCAAAAGAGCATGAATTAAATCACCTCTGAAAGTATTTTGTTTTATTGAATAGAGTATAAGAAAACCTAGAGAGAAACCAGAGACATTCAAGTTGCGTTTAGAGAGAGAGAGAGAGAGAGAGAGAGAGAGAGAGAGAAAGAGAGAGAGAGAGATACCCAGCAGGTGAAATTGGGTTGACTAAGAAGCGTGAGCTGAGTGAAATTAAGTAGATTGAACGCTCTCTGATTCTGCAAAAATGTAGAGATTATGCGGATATTTGTGCTTGAAAATTAACAAAATAGTATGGTAAAAGGAGAAGAATTGGATTAGTTGGTGTACTTCGCTCTCAATTTCTTTTTCTTTAAAAAAAAAAAAAAAAAGGAACTTTGATAGTTCATTAATTGAGTTAGTGCAGATTCATTGACAAGATATAGATGAAAGACTGACAATTAAGGCTTATGTCCTCTCACTATTGCCCTTATAATTTCAAACTATGAACATTTGTAATTGTCTGCTTATCTTGGTGCAGGTTCTGAAGGAGTTTCAAAGTGGCGGATTTTTTTTTTCATTGATTCAGTTTGGTGATTAGGAGTTGTGGGTATGCAGTGAAATTGCAAAATTTGGACATACAATCCTTTATTTTCAAGTTCTTAAGTCAAATTCATTGATAATGTTCACCCATTGTTAGTGCTTAAATTTGCTATGTCACCTGAATCTTGTGGCTCGGTCTTGTTTTTAGCTCTGCCCGATGATGTTTTCTCAATTGTTACACGGTCACTCTTGCCGAGAGACATATGCAACCTTGGTCTATGTTGTCGGAGTCTATATGCCCTCGTGGCCTCCGAAAAACTGTGGTTTGCTCAGTGCGAAATGTTAGGAATTGTGCCACAACAAGAGCTCATAGAATGGCGCAAGGCCGTCTCATCTTACAAGGCTCTTTGCCGCTTTCTACACACAGTTAGGCCACTGCTGGGAATATGGGTTCACCAGAACCCTGAGCTTGGCAATGTGGTCTATGTCATGCCCGGTTTTGTTTCTGTTGTTGGGTGTCGAATAATACCTCAGGAACTTGGCCCGTTAGGAATTGAGGATGGCCCTATTCTCTGGGCTCCCGTGTTTGAAATCTTAGGTGATTGTGATGGTTGTACGGCGTTTTTCCTACATGGAAGGGAGAAAGGAAATGACTATTTGTATCCCGGTTCGATCAAGTCCATTGACAAGATTTGCAATGTGCTGTTGCTTGAGGTTGAGTCAAGACAGCACGAAACCAAGGTTAACTTGTTGCAAAGCAAGAGTCTTGACAAGGAGGTGTCAAGAAAGGTTTGTAGGTCAAATAGCGGAATGTCAAGATCACATAGGGTTTATAGTCAGGGTGAAGCAATGGTACCCTTTAGTCGATTGGCTTTTTGTGATAGAAGAAAGTTGCTTGAAGTTATTACTAGCCAAGTTCGTGTGATGATTCCTGATCCGGAAAATGGTCCACTTTTTCCTCCAATTAGGACTGATGAGGAGAACTTTTGTAAAGACATGGTGCTATTATATGAACGAAAATCAACTCTGATTCAAATGCATAAGCTTGGTGGAGGTCACGTTGACTGGAAGTCAAATAATAGTCAACTGCCAACATCTGATCCTACCCAGCTGGAATTAAGTGAGGTCAGGAAAACTCTTGAACGATCAAGTGGTCCTCATCATTCTATTAGTGAAGATGATGATAATACACAGAGAAACAAGAAGAAAACCCTTGCCAAGTTCTTTAGAAAGGGCATTAATCAAATCCTGCGGAAGTCTAATGGTAGCACAACTTCAAACAATAGTTCTTCAAGCAGTCAAAGTAAGCGTGCACAACTTCATGAGTTTCTGAGGTCAGGGGATACAATAGGACTAACGCTACATGCCTCCACCATGAAGCTATCATCTTATAGGGCATGGCCAAATATGCATGACAGTCGGTTTGCCCTTTACAAGTTGCCATTGTGCGTTCCAACTGCTGAACAAGAGTATTCTGGTCTATGGGGAGGAACTTTTGGCTGGCCTTCTGGAAAGCCCACCGAAGACAAGCCTGGAAAGGCTTTGTTCTTTCTCTTGCTTTCATATGACGAGTCCCAAGGGCAAAGGCTGCTCATTGCAACCAAAATATTGGAAGGCACTCACTATGTTCTGCATCCTAATGGCTCGGCAATGTTTACCGTGAATCTCGATGAGCCTTCACCAGATCCATTTCCATGGAATTCAGATGCAGATTCACTTCCTGTTCTTGTAAAACACACTTATGTTGGAGAGGGCATCGCAAATGGATATGGATTCAGATATCCAGGTGCCAAACCTGGTTCTCTCTTTGCATTTCACAATGGCCATCTTGCTTTCATTTGGAAGGAAACTAGGGCTGTCCTAACCCTGCAGAGGCTTAACTTGCAAGATCTTTTGAAGAAAGGTGAAAAAGTGCCTGCTCTTCCTCCAATCGCAAATTTTTCATATTTGACCAAGTCGTACTCGAATGTTTTTGCTGGCTTCCCAAACTCCTCAAATTGGTTATCGTCATCAAGGTTGGTGTTCTCTCTTAATATACCATTAGATTGTGCATCTTCTTCCTCAACATTAATAAATTTTATTTACTGCCTTATTGTCTTTCATTTAATAACATGATTCCTTATCTATAGAGGTTAAAATTGCTGTTGAAGTGAACTTGTTTAACAGATCTTTTTTCGCAGTTGCTTCATAAGGGTGTTAAGTACAAGGTTTAAAATTATTGCAACTTAATATGTGATGGCAATTTCACAAGCTAAACTCAGCCCAAAATACTGGGACTTTAAAAGGCTGACAAACACCTAGTAGATTACTGGTTATTTGTTGGAATTTGCACAATGTCATGGCTAAAATTGACTAAATAAAGGTCTTTATAGGATTAGATGCGACAAGCTACAAACAAGTATTTGCAGTCATTTTTTAGTTTAAATGGTTAAAGCCATCCAGCAGTTTATATCTAACGGAAATCAGAAATTGAATGGCATCAATGTTTTTGGTTATATAGTAAATCTGCCCGTGAGAACATTTTGATAATGACATAGGATTAACTTGAGAAACTCTTTACAAGTTGGTCACATTGCAATCATTTTTGCGGTACTACCTTGCTTCTAGACTCGTGTAATAAATAATTTCGATTTTCGGGATGACATTATTTCATCTCTTCTCTATGATAATGAACTAATAAGTAAGCTCGCGTTGTTTCTATTTCACAGGCGGAGACATTACTGAAACACGCATGGGCTGTCTTTCGATTATGGAACAAATATTATCAATTGGCTATGGCACTGCCACTGCTAGGAGATACTTGGCTGCTACAATTCCTTGTTTGGTGGCAATATATTTATCTCCCATTGCTTCAAATTTCCACAGGATACCAAGTTCTTTAGGTGGACATGACAGTGTTCATTCTACCTTGTGTTGTATATGTGGAGTTATATAAAGTTTTATAGCAATGTATGATAATAAACAGTATGCATGAGCATCTTGTTTGAAGCAAGGGATTTGCAATAAAATTTGAAATACTACAACATAGTTAAGGCACTGTAAGTTATACAAATTAAGTGACTAAATTGAAGCACCACTATTTGATTTTGCTTCTTATGGTTCGCAGTCTTCTTATCTTCTTCATCTTTTTTTTTTCTCCTCCTTTTCTAATTCGCCTTCATTCCTTGTTGTATAACATATTGTGGTCATAGATGAGATCCCATGATGAGAAGAGGCTTGTAGGATTTATTCGCACAAATCTTTATCATTTCTCCTTTTTCCTTTGAACATAAAATCATTTGAGGTAGGCTTGGCCTAGCCCAATTGATCATAATTCATACATATTAAATGCAGTCATGCAGTTGGCGCGGGCATTTTGCTCTTGCTATTTATTAAAGAGACTGCCTTTTTTTTTTCCCTAGAGGAAAAAAAAAAAAAGAGAGGGAAGAGGGAATTAAGTCATCATCAATTGGGAATAAAGATAAATAGATCAAAATATAATTGTGTTTAAAATATAGCTTATTTAAGTTAAAATGAAATTTATTTTTGTATAAAATGACATAGAAAGAAAATGAAAGCAACAGAGAGAGAACGAAAAACAAAAATGAAAAGAAAAAGAAGAAGAAGGCAATAAAATTTAAAATTTGATTGTTTAAAGAGAACACACAATTTCATAAATGCTTTGTCATTAAATATTTTAAAAGTGTTATTTACTTACATTAAAAATTAAAATTTTACTATTTAGTATGATTTCTCAAAAAAGAATGTAGTAGAAAGACAAGTACTGGCCTATTAGGAGAGCTCTAACACATTGAAAATTGTCAATATCAAACTAAAGCTATTTGTGTCAAAAGATGGACCGCATCACTTTAGTCCCACTAAAAGCCAATGAATATTGAGCCGATAACTTAAAAATAGTCTTAAGACTCAAACTCAAGACCTCCTATTCATCAAACTACCAGATGTCATCTTGCTACCACACCTAGGTGGTTGAAGATCCTGTTTCTTCAAACTGTGACAACATTAAATAACTATCCAACTACAATCATCCATTGTTGCAAGGTTTTGTGCAAAATTCTCATATTCATTGATAAAAGTGAACCCTTTTGCATTATTTTTCTCTTTCCAAATTGCCCTTGCCTCCTTGGCTATTCAATTCAAACCCAACATTTTCTGCAACAATAGTAATTGATGGTGGGGTATGTAGCATGTGCTGGGTCATTCCAAGGACAAGAGATGTGCCCTTAACCAAGCCACCTAAAAGGCAAAAGCCACACTCTTGAGTCTGAGAGATGCTTCACTGTGACTAGGACAATGGCACATTGCCAATCACGCCCCCAAACAATTGGACCCACATCAAAAGACAGCTCAAGAAATTCACATGCGTTTCAGATGGTCTTTTGGATGTGTTTGGTCGCTACAGATGTTAATGTTACCCCGAGTGTACTGTGTTTCTAAAGGGTTGTCCATAAATTTCAGTTCTCTTTTTTGTAAAAGAAAAGGTTTAAATTTTTGCCCTTTTTTTTGCGTTGAAGTGTAACCAGAAAAAGAAGATACAAAAGAGAAGGTTGAAGAATTTTTTTACGTTTATGGTCTTGGTAAATGGAAAGAGGACGTGTATACTAGATGAAACAAGAAGAAAAAAGACGCATCTTCAATTTTTTTTTTATGCTAATTATATACAAGATTCAGGGGCTAAGTTGCGGGATTCTAGAATATAATGACCTTTAGATAAGCAACA